>JAPYYR010000229.1:0-41238 GCA_030523065.1 Aphidius colemani | reverse complement strand
CACACACACACCCACAAAAATAGTGGTGTTGGCAGAAATAAACCCCTGACATTGCATGAATATTGACGAAGGCTTTTCTTCACTCAACAATTTTCTCAGTGTTACAAGGCATGTATATAATCAGCATTGAATTGAAATAAGCTGAGGTAAACATACCAAGTCAAAATGAGAGAAAAGAAAGCAAAAAAAAATAGAAAAAAAAAAAAAAATTGTGAACCCGGAAGGAAGCCAGATAGTATACGCAACTTGAGGCGATAAATTATCCCCAGTGTTGAATTATTCTTTCAAGGAGTGCAGTATTCGCGGATTCAACGTGGTAGATCTTATGTAAATTGGATCAAGGGTTGCTGTTATTCCCTTACATACACAAACACATCTTCATGTATATATATATATATTTTATGCATATATGTATACAGAAGCTATTCCACTTCGATTAAATAGTTTATCGAACGCGGGTTTGCTTTCGGGTCATTTGAGATCGTTCAATAATTCACAGATCTCTCTACCCTCCTCACATCCCTGTGCTCTTGACTCTACTACTATTCTCTTCCCCATTGGGCACTTTATGTACATATATATATGTATGCTGTGTAGTATACTACCCACTGAATAAGGAGTGTGAGGTTCAAATGGTACGCCATGTACGCTCGATTATAGGGGTATTAAACTACTTCTCGGGAATCCCCATATTTATGTGTGATGCGGGGGTTACACCAAGAGACAAACCTGGCCTACTGATTTTCTCTTACTCTTTGTCTATCTTATCATTGAGTCTCTTTTTATCTCTCTTATATTTTTTTTTACATACACAAGAAGGAGAGATGGCCCTTGATGCTTCAGTTGTATCACAATTGAGACCTTAAAAAAATATATAAAACACACAAAACGTGTCTCATTTTGTTGGGAATTTTCATGGTTGTCAAAAATACTGAAGGATTTTTAAACGATTTAGTTTATGATTATTCTTGTTTTCATTTATTGTCGTTATTTATTATTCTTTGAGGGGACAAGGGTCATTTTTATTTGATATTGAGTTAGCTGATTTAGCATTATTCTGAGTCGATTTGTTTTGTATAATTTTTATCAGATTAACATAAATTGGAAAAAGATACGACTATGAGCCAGTGAATACATATAAATAAATTTATATGAAAAAACTTTTTAAACGTTTTTATGATTGAAAATTAATTTTTATCTGTAGTTTATTCAACAAAGTCATTCTATGCGGTCAGCTTTATGCCTTTATCTTGGCTATACTTGGGTATAAGCCAAGATTCAATTTATTTTATTAATTTTTTTTTTTCAATTTTACCTTGTTTCATTAATAATATACTTTTATCAAGATTTAATTGTAAACTGTGTTGCACAAAGTTCAAAACTTTATATATGAAGAGGTGTAATAAAAAAAAATAAAAAAAAAATAAAAAAAGTATCTTCAGGGAATATAATATATAAAAATAATAAAAAAAAAAAAAAAAAAAAAAAAAAAAAAGGTGCCAACAGTTTGAAGGCAAGAAAAGAAATAAGATGTGGCTTGGCATGATGGTAAAGTTAAAAAACTACGTGCCGATATATACATTGTTCGTCAATACGAATAAGACTCGATACAAAGTTTTTTTTATTTAATATCGTACATTCAAGTTGTCAGCTACACTATATATATTTTTTTTTATAAAAACTATTTTTATTATTTTTTATTTTCATCTATCAAGTAAAAAAGAACCAAAACGAAATATATCGACACACACACACACACACTCACAAACATTTTACTATTTTGTCATCTTTATACTTTCAATTCACGTAGGTATGTAATATGTAACGCTTACGTGACTCGTAAACTGGGTTATAACAGTCACCCAAATCATGACTCTTTTGCATCCAACTGCTGGTTTACGTATATGAATTTATGCACTTTGGAATATTGTTGAGGTCTGTACAATGTGAAACTTAACAAGCACATAACTAATTGATTACATGAAAATTTCGTAATTTAAATGAATATTATTTGACACGAGAAATTGTTAATAATTAAAGATAGAAAATTAAGGGAAATTAATTTCTCTCTCGTGAAGCTTTGTTTGAAAAAAGTACAATGAAAAATGAGGTGGATAATCTATTTCCCCGTAAATTTACATACAGGATTGACAGTTTGTGTATACAAAACATCTAAACATATCCACAAACATGCCAATTACAAACCTCTTTGTAATCCGTTGGATAAGTTTTGGAAGCTTGTGGAACATGCAATTGCTGCTCAAGCCTCGAGCATTGTTTCAATTAGTCATGTACTTGTTGCTGGAAACCACAATTGTTCAGGCCTATTCTCTCTTGTTCTATTGTATACTCAAGAGGTGCAATCCTCTAAACTTTTATTTTTCTCTCAAACTTTTGCCCTTGTATTTCAAAAAAAATCTCATGTACATTATACACACTTAATTTTCACTGCTGCACCTCATTACTTTTCATATAATAAATTATTCAAAAGCAAAATAGATGAAACGAAAAAAAAAAAAACAAACAAAACAAACAAAACAAGATCATGTGAAGTTTTAACGAAGAATTTTTACTTTTTAAATTATATTTTTCTGAAAAATATATACGTCAAGTCTTGTTATGCAATTTTCATCTAAATTTTTATCACTAAAAGTCATTTAAAATTTAAATTATAGCCGTGATGTTTAATTGAAAAAAATTGCATGAAAAAAAAGCAAAAGCAGCATAATTTAAATAAAAAAAAAATTATTACGAAGTAAAGAAAAGTTTTTTACCGAAGAAATTTAATTCATTCTCGAGCGACGCATATTTGCCAGAAGCTTGGTTATAAACATGGCAGCATTTTTTTTTTATTTTAATCAGAATCACGTTAATGAAAATGATAAAAGTGAGAATATTAAAGACCTATCATATCTTGTGTGCAATAAAACATACGAAATTATTATGTTAATTAGAATATATCAGTATGTTTTAATGAACTTTATACATAGCAGGCTTGAAGCTGCTCGGAAAATTTATTATTATATTTTTTTAAATTGACATTGCCTGCGATTAATTGGTGGTTTTATTGTATTTGATGTCTGAGTTATGCAGTCATAACAAGAGTATATAGACATATTACATTAAGTTTGCATTGTTTATAATTTTGGTGTATATACAACATGACATGTATTATTAAACATAAGACGGTAATATCATTGAGAAAACCAGACCTGCAACGAGCAAGGCTTTTACCAATAGTTTTAGAAAACTTTCTACCTACAAAGTTCGAAGCTTTCCTTGGAAAGCTCTAACGGGCTTCACGCCAACCTCCTTTACTCGTTCAGACACATTTTTCATGCCTCTTTTTATCAAGCTTTACTACATTCACTTTATGAACTTTTCGAGTAAAACATATAAAAATTCCACAGCTTTTTATTTTTAAAGAAAAAAAATGTCTTTAATTTTAGTTTGGATTTATTTTTGTATTTTTTAGATTGTTGATATTGTTTAATTTTCAATGATGAAAATTGATTTGTATTATGGAAATATTTAATTCATCAAGTATAAGCCTCAGCACATTTCAATTGAATTGTACATGAGAAAATCCAAAATTGTATAATTCAACGGTTTAACTTGAAACTATATATTTATTGATTTTATTAATCGACAGATTATTTATATTATTTTATGTTTTTGGTGTAATGATTTTGTATTAAATTAGAAAATAATTCTGTATGCAGATTAGGCATTAGCGTATGAATAAATAACTTGACCTGCTTCGGCTTTCGAATTCGTCATTGTAAAAAATAAATTATGTGCAAAAGAAGTACGAGCTTTTCTCAGAGTTTTTAAAGCTATTTCTCTTACTGCACTCGACTTTTCTCCACCTGGCATCACCTCAATCCTCGTGGGTATATAACCTTACGAGTCGAAACTTGTAACACACGGTTATTTTTTATAGCCTTTTTCTTTGCATCATGATTCTTACTTTTGTTTTTTTTTTTTTTTTTTTTTTTTTTTTTTTTCTTTTTTTTTTTCTTTTTGTTTTTTTTTTTTTTTTTTTTTTTTTCTCGACAGATATAATTTCGACAGTTGGTTTTTTTGAAGAAAAAAAAATTCAAAAAGATATTTTACCTTAGTCGATTATTCGCTTTCACCAGTCATACAATAAGTTTTGTAATTTTGTCACTTGCGTAACTTTCTGAGTGGCAATTTCCTCAAAGTCGTCGTATGTAGTCTCAACCGCTTCTCAAACTCTTTAAACTATGCCATCGAGATGCCAGCATAACTGCTCGACATTTTCTTCAAAGTATTATTCTCAAACTTTGAGCTTTCATTCTTAAATAAAAATATGAAATATAAAATATCAAGTAAAACAAAAATATTAAATAATAAAATATATTTTGTCTTTACTTTGCTATCAAATTAACGACACATTGCACTGGGCTATATCAAATTTTTCTATGAACGAAAAAGGGAAAAAAAAATTATCAGGACGCCTGGGGTAATTGAATTTTTTTTTAACAAGTCGCTTAGTAAAGTCTGCCATCTTGTGCGAGTAAGAAAAAAAAAAGCCCAAAACTTTAGTTTCTCATGAACACTCAGAGATGGTATTTTTCCCACGGGGCTGAGATCATACGCCTTGGAGATATATCCGTCTATCGAAATGTTGCATTATATTATGATCATTATTATTAATTCTTTTTTTTTTTGTATTTTAAAATTTACTTTTTAAATTAAAAATTTCAAGCTGTCAAGGATTTTCAAGTTATTCTAAATATTTTTTTTTGGTTTTATAATAAAAATTTACTTTCATCAATGTTATTTTTTAATATATAATTATTGAAAATTATTCAAAATGAATAACGAAATTGAATTTAAAAATTAGTTTCATTCAAAAAAAATTAACAATATCATTAATTGAACACAAAAACTCTCGTCCATTTTTAAATAAATTTCAAACATTTATTTCAATATAAAATACAGCTAAAATTTTTTAATCAACTTTCAAACTTTATGTAAAAAAAAAAAGAAAAAAAAAGCTTTAAAATTGATTTAATATAGTAAAAAATACCCAAAGTGTTAATTACATGGCTAATAGATAATGCCTATAATAATCAAGTTGAGTAACCTTCGATGTTGCATATAATATGTGGAGCAATTGAGAGAGGTTATAAAGCCAACGCACATAGGTTCGTTTGTATACCCAAGGTGAGTCAGTAATAATCTTCAGATATACGTTGTTATCGCAATTCTGTTCAGTGAAACAGTTTAAACTTAGTAACAATATGTGCATGAAAACTATGCATGAATATGGGTATACAATGTATAAAACAGCTTACAATGCTGCAATTACATCCTCATATTAAATACACTATGTGAAAGCTCCTCACTTGTGTCCAAACAATATACAGCCAAATACCATCTCATCATCATAAAAAAATAAACAAAAAATAATTGTCTTTCTTTGTTTAAATTGTCTTTGAGCACTCGAACAATACAAATCCATTAATTTCTTCATTACAATTTGTAAATTATCAATTGATTATTAGTCAATTAATTTACTATCTACACATTGTTCAGGTAAACGAGTGTCTTTATTATTTCCTTGATGTCAGTATCAGAGATTGGTATATAATTATAGAAACTACTATCCTTTGATTTGTCAAATGCAGTTTGGTCCTTGTCGTTACAGACAACAGCAATCAACCCATTCAATAAAATACACACAGCCAATTCTAAATAATTATTAACTATTTATAAATAATTTTGACTCATCATTGATAATAATTCTAATGATTCATCAATTAATCAATAAATTTGAAATATTTGTTTGGTTCATTGAATAGTTTATGTTTGGCTTTGCTTTTGATGCATTTTGTGTATATAAGTGCAATGAAAATAGATGATAGTTAAATATATAATTTATGTGCATTGTATATAATATGTATAAGCACAAATGATGGAAGTAGTGAGCCAGATGAGAAGTTTAGTAGTTAGAGAGGCACATTATTATTAGCATCATAGCTGTATGCCTTGGATAATGCCAAGGCTACTTTCATCATTGTACATACGGCCATTGCATATACGGCCATTTCGAGAATACTCTCGATAATCTCATTGTGTCAACGTTGAAATTTATAGTATCGACATTTTCCACTTGAACTACCATATCCACCCTCACACAGCCCCCCTGTCATCCCATTCGTTTTTTTTTTTTTTATTTATATTTTTTTTCAGCCAGCCATCAGACTGGTAGTTCATTTGGCCTCGGTTGGTGATGGAAAAGTGCTCTATTTTTCTCTCATTTTTATTTTTTTTCCTCTTCTGCATACATATCGTTTTTGTTAGTGATCCCTCTTGGCCTCTTCATATATATTGACACAAAATATACCATTATTAACCCCGTGGCAATTTACTTTTTCACAATTATTGGGAATAAATTTTATATCTACATTAATTATTTTTCGTGGAAAATAATATATTTATAATCAACTGACATTTGACAAATTTCATATATTTTTCTGGATTTTAATTAAGTCATTATTATTCTGTGATTATTTGCTGCTATCGACACTCAGTCAATTGTATTTCCAGTAGTTAATTTTTCCCTTTTTTTTTTTTTTTGTTTTATAATTAAAATGATTTTTGTATCACACAAATAATTGTGGATACATGATGAGGAATATTGAATGATTATTAATTCGACACATGATAACGAATACTCACCAATAACAAACGTGACATCATCCACCCTTTGATTATATGCATGGCAATATTCGCACTATTGGAATATCATATTATTCGGGATTATCCAACTAATATTCGTGCATTTACATTTTTTGTTTTTTTCATTTTCAAAATATAAAAAATTGAAAAAAAAAAATATACAAAACGGAAGTCGAAGGGAATGGACGGAATAAAAAAATTTTGAATGAAAAAAATAAATAAATAAAATGAAAAAAATAACGAACCCTATTGGTGTCAATTGTATAATCGACAGAATAATTATTCACTTGGTTGTGTCGTAAATTTACGTCCGTAGAATACAAAATCGAACGCGACACCATTCCACTTCTATTTTGTTGCCTGTGTACTAGCAAAGTGCGATAAATCGTGATTCCCCCGTGGAACCAACACTTTCAATACACAAATGAGAGAATACATATATACATGAACATAAATTTCTATAGTCGTATTATAATATAGTTATAGGACAATGCTTTGGCGCCAGACAAGTCCCCAAAAACTTTTACCAGTGGAATGAGGGCTAGGTAGTACTTGCTTAATGAATTTCGTCTCTCTGTTAGATCATATCGAACGATAATTAAAGTCAATGGCTCGCATATACCTTCACTATTTTTACTTCTCCGCACTGTGAATTCAATGTGAATTTATTATTTAGTTACACAACTTGAATTCAATTTGTAACGCTATTAATTAAAATTTAATTTTATATTGTTTTATTTGTTGATTTTAGGTGGATCCAGTTTGTCAAGTGTTGTTTCGGGTAATAGCAAACCAACGAGATCCTGGGATAAGCCATATTTTGATGACATCAGCCACAAAAATGTCACTGCAATTGTCGGCCAAAAAGCTGTGTTAACTTGTTTCGTTAAACATCCAGGAAATCGAACGGTAAGTTTTTATATTTATTTTAATTTCATTGGGTTGTTGAAAAACCACGTAAATGTTTAATTAACTAGGAAAAATATATACGAAAATGATATTGAGTCTGGTTTGTTAATTGTGGTAGAATAATGAAAGGAAAGGAAGAAAAAAATAAAAATGAATAAATATTGTGGTTAAAAGTGGTACCTATGGGAATAAAAGGAAAATTTTCTCTTCATAGTGGCTTAAACCGCGTGCCAGGCGTGCTATGATGGCGATAAGCACCCTCCCGAGATTTGCATTTAATCGCCACTAGTTTTCAAGGATGCAAAGAGCTCCACTTTCGTTTATAACCCAATTTTTGTATTTTACATTTAGAAAAGCATATTCTAAATATTTTTAGTCCAGCCATTTTCAAGTTTTAATATGTCTATTTTACAATTTCATTGTGCCTCGGATTTTTAGTTATAAAAATAAATATTTCTATTTATTTTTATCTATTCTATTAGTGTCACACTTTGTTTACCCGTATAAATATATATTTTTACTACTTTTTAATAACATAAAAAAAAAAACACTTGTGAATAAGCTGATAAATAGTTTGAAAAAAGAAAATAATAATAATAATAAAAACAATTGAATAAATCAAGTACAAATATACATCGATAAAAATAAAACTAAAAACTGTTTAACTTGAAAATAATAAATTTCATGATACGTTGACTAAAGTTAAACAATCCATAAAAAAATTGAAAAAATTGTTATTGCTAGTTGCAATCATCGTAAAAGCTTGTAATAAATGACATGTCCATATAGTTTTATTTAAAATGCGTGTCGATGAAATTGAATTAAACTTTATTGAATGATAAATTTTAATTTATATTTTTTTTTCTATATCGATTTTTTTGATATTAAATATCAAAAGTTATTTTGACAAATGTTATCAGTGCAATTTGACAACACCCATGTGTTTGAATTAGACTAAAATATATATAAATTAGATACGAAATATTATGGAACTTGTGGAAAGTTTTTGTCTACAATTTTCCTTTTACCTTTTAATATACAAAATAGTATTTTGTATGGCAATGAAAGAGGATATTTTACTAGCATCAAAGTTATCCAATTAGACTTAATGCGAATATAGAATTGGAAGTAGTGCTTTTCTCCACAACCGGTACTCTTGCAAACCGTGACGTTACCAGGGTTACAATGCTAAGTATATTCTCATACTCGATTTGCTAATCGTCCAATCCAGTTGCATTCGACATCACGTATGAAATTTTCACATGCTCGCATACATATTTTCATAAAAAAATAAAAAACAATAATAATAATGGTAGTCTGTTCAAAATCGAGAGCAACAGTACATTCACATCTAAACAAATATATTTAGCTGTAACTTTAGTCTGTATATTCCCACTGGGAAAACAACAAGAAATGTCCATTTTCTACTTTAGAGTTTGTTCAGTCTTCAGTGGTTTGTCGAATTAATCAGAAAGAGTGTTGTATAAATTCAGTCAAAGGTGAATTTAAACAGTAGAAATAAAATTAATGTCACATTTTATATTGTCAGACTGAATTGTTATAGATGATTGTAGTATAGTGGCTGTGTTAATCTTCATATTGACACTGAAAATTACCCAAGAGTGCATCGAGTTTAGAGAGGAAAAAAAATAATACATTTTGGGATACAATATATTTTAGTGATAGATAGATAATTACTGATACAATATAAGTGCAGAGCCAGACAAAGTTTCAATGACATTTCTTTTATTTTCAATTGAAAAATTAAGAATTATAATTTTTCATTTATTATCTGATTATCTTCATTGTTTATTTCAAATTCTTTTATTTTAATTTCTGGTCATTCAAGAGGAGAAATAAATTTTATCAAGTGTCTCAATTTGTCCTACTTTCTGTAACACAGAGAATGCAATTATTTTTTTATTAAAAAATTTTTTTAAACTTATTTATTCAAATTAGAAACAAATGAAAATCTTATCTGTAAAAATTTAAAAACCCAAATCTGTCATGAACATACATACAAATGTTTTATGAAAAATTTAAAAATAAAAATTATTCATGCTGCAGCATGGGAAGAGGTATAAATCGACAATCAACATCCAAACTGTCAGATCAAAAAAATACAAAAGAATTGAACTTGTTTGTGTGTTTTTTTTTTTTTTTTTTTGATAAATTTATGAGCGAGTTTGTTGGACAGAGCGTACGAGACAAACTGTGTATCAACCACACAGACAATCACACAATCAGAGAAATACTAACACAAAAGTGACAGGAGAAAACCATTGCTAACTGCAGTGAATACGAAGCTCAGAATGAAAAATGATTCTTCGTCGAGCAACCCGCACAGTTTTAGCATCATTTTGTTTTTATTTTTTATTTTCTTGAATCTTTTTGTATTTTATTCCATTTTAGTTTGTTTTCTCTTATATTCTATACTGCATTTCAATTTTCCGGAAAATGTTTTTTTCTATTATTTTATTTTTACCTCTTTGTGAAATAAAAGCAAAAAAAAAAAAAACCAAAACAATTTACCCTACAATGTTAAATTAATAATACAAAAGATTTTATTCGAGTCAAATTTTTGTAAATTAATTCAAACAAAAACGACACAAGTCTGAATATACATTTGCCTTGACGAAAGATGCTGAAGATGTAGCCTGTAAATTCTTGAAATTTTCTGGATTTGTTGGACCAAGGTGGCCATGACAGACTGTTTTACGGTTGCTACACCTCATCATGCATTTTTATCTCGCTCAGATAAACAGATAGTCGACAAGGAAAGAGCAGCAATATGATAAAGTGAATTGCGGGGGGTAGGGAGGGTAGAAGAATAGAATTTATATCCAACAAATGATGTCAGTGATGGTACTTGCGAGCAATGTGATATATACCCAGTTGAATCGTGAGCACGAAATTCCACTCGTCGTTCATCACGATGCAATTCTCTCGTTGGATGCATTAAGGGTAATTCTACTTAGCGTCTCATGCGATCATTTCTACTATCTACTGTGCAAAGAGTCACTCAAAACTTTTACAAATGTTGGTTATTTTCTTGTGCATGCATACAAGCATCAATACGAAATGTATATTTATTTATTTATTATTATTTTTTTTACGTATTGATCGTTCAATATATATTAAGCTGAGATGAAGCTTGTGTTTGTTGCTCTCTGGTCTTGTCAACAGAAACTCTATGGCTTGTTGGTTCCTCTGCCTCATCTCCTCACCCTCATTTACTCTACAATATTATATTATATGTACAAATATAATATACTTGTCGTTCAAACAACAAGGACATTGTGATTTTGCTCTTATGCAGCCCTCTGTTGTACGAATAGCCACATTCAAGTCTTGTGTTTATGTGTTTATTCAATATCAAGTGATAAACAAAGTCAACACACAAAAAGTATCTATATACCTGTTGTATTAGTGTCAAGTATTGTAAATGTAATATATATAGAGTCATTGAAGTTTGTTAGTGAACCCAGTGATGACACAATGTAAAAGACGATAGATTTAGTCTTCTTCCTTTACTTTCTTCATATGTCTGACGTAATATTGACTATGACTACTTGCTGCGCTATAGACTCGAACAGTCCATTTAGATGTCACAGTTATTTTGTTGTTTAACTACTTGGTTTTATTGAACATTCATAGCAAATAATTTAATTGAATTAAATAAATTTTCAATAGTATAATATAATTTATTTCATTCATTGTTTTTATTCTTATTTTTCTTTGTTTTAAAATTACCTCAAGTTGTATTTCAAAAGTCTGTACATGGTACTTTGAGTTGATGCCTCGCAGGCATTGCAGTTTGTTACTAAACTTTTGACTTGAAAAAAAAAAATATATATATATGAGGTAGATTACAAACGGACACTAGAATAAGCGTACAGCAATTGAATGTAGAAAAATAAAGAAAAAAAAAAAAAAGATAAAGATGAAGGAGGTCAAACGTTAGTAGATCTAGCCAATCAACTACTAAGGTAAAAAGAGCCATGGGCCAGCACGTTTGATTTGTTAATTGAATCAATTTAAAGAATTGCTCAGCGTGTATTGAGTGACTGAAGCATTGAAAAGATATCATTTAGTTGTTCATGATGCTTCAATTGATCCAATGTAATGGCCGCATACAGTAGCTTCATACATAGACAACTTTTTGATTTCTCCAAAGACTTATCTCTTCAACAAATGCGACAAAGAAATCACAGCAGTATAGTCCATTATCCAACGGACTATAAAGAAAAGAATTTTATTTTTTTTTACATCCAGCTAAAGCTTTAAAATAAAAATGAGAAAAAAAAGTTTATACATATCCAAAAAAATCAATAGAAAATAAAATCAAAAGACAAAAAGAATGATAAAATAAAATTTTATAAATAAGTCTACATATATGGGCGAGAATTGACAGGCAGATTCGATAGTTTTTTTTTGTTTTTTTTTTAAGAAAATCTAAGAAAATTCGTGCTTTTATGTGTTTTTTACTGGGAACCAGTGAGTTCAGACATTCAATATTGAACATCTTGTCATGTGGACTCGTGGACACACTTCTCTGTACCTCCATAATATTTTATTTTTTATTTTATTTTACTTGAGAATTTTATTTGACTCTAGCTTTCAAGCATCATTGCGTTTTATTTTTCAAAAAGCATTCTTTCTTTTCAATCATAGACGCCATATTTTTTTTTTCTTTCTATTTTGCAAAAATAAAGACACAGAAAGTGCGACATTCTCGTCGTCTTTCATATAGATGAGAAAATAAATAAAAAAAAAAAATAAAAAAGAAAGACAATTCCGTTTTCTTCACAACTTACAAGCAGCAGCAACTCGATACTCCCTCACGTACCAACCGTAGAAATCTCCTTTGGGAATCTTTTCCATGGGACACCTGGAACTTTTTTTTTTTATATATTTTTTTCTGTCTTTTCATTTGACCCAACTTTTCTCTACATTCACTACTTTTATATATTTGAACTTACTGTTATTATTCCTCTTCGTTTTTTTTTTTTATATATTTTCGTCTTCGTAGATGTGATTCCCGGGGCATTACTTACCTCCAAGAGCATCACGATGTCCCTGTGATCCTATCTCTTCTTACTGAGTCGGATCACAAGTGTCCAAAGATCAAGATATATACACACACATACGCTTTTTCACCGACTCACCGTCAAGATGCTCTTGGAACGTTCATTTTTATTTTTTCTAATGCTCTGAATATCCTTTGGGATTATAAAAACAAACTAAAATATATATAGCTACAATTTTTCATTCAAAGATTTTATTATATTCACAAAATTTTATCTGTCTTTTGCTTCAAGTCAAGTCAATGAAAGCTTTTTTATTTTTCCCTACAATTATTGTTAAAAACTAGACGTGATAATAATCTGGAAACAATCCAACAATTGAGACTCGTAAAATAAATTATATGAATGATTAAAATGGTGTTTAAATCCATTGAATTGGAGAATAGAATAAATAAATTCAAGTACATATTTAACAATGTTTTTAAATTTAAAAAGAAAGAAAAAATCTTACAATTTATCGATGACAGTTTCATACATTTAAATAAATATATATATTTTAAACCGGTGAATAAACTGTATATAAGAAAAGGAGAAAATAAAAAAATAGTTTAGCGTTATTTGGTGGAAAAAGTATAAATTCAAGTGGATAACTGCATTGTGCCAGAAACACTGAGGGAACATATCCGATTATATTGAGAAAGATGCATGGAATTTTTGGAATTTCTTTAACGTCTGGACGTGAGCCAGGTTTATGTTGTTTCCTGTCGTCAAGGACCACTGACTCGGAAGAATTGTGTCAGTTATTGAAATAATACACTTTTATTGCTTTTATTTCTTTTATAAAATATAATATTTCCCATTTTTTATTATATTTTCAATTGTTACATACATTTAAATAAATATAGACACTAATTTTATCTACTGCATGACATATATGTAGACATGCTTTGGAAAATTCAACCGGGAATACACGTACTCAAATATTATCCTGAAAAATACAAAAAAAAAAAATTCGTACATGCATAAATAAATAAATAAAAAACAAGTTTTAAGATGCAATGTAGCGCTCAACTTATTTCCTCTATAAATATATTTTCATTGATACAAAATGTACATCTGTACTATTACTTTTTACACTTTTTAGATTTCTTCCGGCTATTTTGAAACTCTGAAATATCATTTCAACAATACTATGTCAAAACCAATGCAAATATTTTATTCCATTTTATCATTAGAGATTTGTTGGAATAAAATATGAAATTTGCCCTTAATGTTTTTCAAGTTTGACTAGTAATTTGGTTTATTTCTTTATTTATTTTTTTTTTTGTATTATTGTTTATTCAAAGGAGAAAAAATTGCTTCATAATATATCATTCTTGAAGATATAGAATAATAAATAAATAAATGAAGGAAAAAATGTACTTGGTTTGGATAATAACACAGGAAGTTTACATCCTCATATTTTATTTTTCCAACAAAACTGACTGCAGTATTCCGGAAACTTGGTCTTATACGAAGTTGTAGAGTAAAAGTATAGATATGCTAACAGTGATAGTCAAGAAACTACGTAGTTTTATTACCAACGGGAATACATATAACGTAAGAAAATTAAAATAAGAAAAAAAATAATGCCTATTTATTCAAAAGTACCATGAGACGATATTACACATGCTAATGTTTGAAATTTCAAAGTTACTGAATTGGACACAAGTGTGTCATCAACTTGTTTTAAATAAAAAAATTTTAATATATTTTATGATTTTAATCATAAATTCAAAACAATGAAGATACCCAAGATATTTCTAGTCTTATGTAATGAAGAATTTTCATGAAAATTATTATTTCACGATAATTAAATGGCTCAGCAGTTGAACGTTTAAATTTGCCAAATTATTATAATACCAAATGCTCGTGTTAAAAATTAAAATTTCTTTTTCAATAAATTTATTTTAAAATAGTAATTCCACAAGAGTTAATAAAAAACATTTGTTTTAAACAATTTAAATTAATTTTTTTATTACTACGAGTTGTTAAATTTTAGTTTGAGAATTTTTATCATATCTAAGCTGAAGAGACAAATATGTGACATGAGCTAACGTTGTAATTAAATGGCCAATGAATCAAGGGGATATATCAAGGTCATTATAATTAGAATACTGATATCAAATTATGTTTTCCAAAATGTTGATCTACATTGGCATGGCTAGATAATTCGATCAAGTCTCATTAGTTGTTAATTAATTTTCTATCCAACTCGAGAGGTTTAGTTAAGGGATAAATACGATATGCATTGATATTGATTATCATCACTCAGCAAAGATGAATTTTAAAAGTTTATTTAAATAATGAAAAAAAAATTTATATCACGTAATTGTAATCAGTCAAGATATACGGTGTATCAAATGAAAGTTATAAAAGTCAAATGGACGTATCACAATGAGATAAAAAAAAAAAGATAAGAGGAATGGTTTGGATGGAATGAAAATTCCAAGAGACAATTTTAAAGTCGGACTTTTGACTAATTAGGATGTTCCACGTCGACTGTTTCATTCAATGAATATTTGATTGGGACTTGGTTTCAACTCTAATACTTTGGCACATAAATGTATATATTTTTTTTCTTTTTTCTTTTTTCTTTTTTTATCCGGTTCCGTTAAAAGATAAAATTGAGATTTTACAAAATGTATATTAACGATAAATTTTATCCAATTAAATTATCAAAATCTTTGATAATAAGTTCATTGTGAATAAATTTGTTCGTTGGTTTAAATTAAGTTTTACTCTAAAGTTTATGGATAAAATGAGAGAAAAAAATATCAAGATAGCATTTTGGAACAAGTCTTTAAGTCTGAAGAAAATCGAATTTCAACTTCTTGAAGTAAAAAAAAAAAATAATAATATAATATTCCGGGGTATCTCGCGGAGTTTCTCCGTGTTTTTTTTACTTTTTTTTATTTCTTTTTGTCAATTGCACACAAATTTCATGGTGCAATTGAAAAAATATACATACTCTTTCGAAGGTGTAGATATAACTATATATGCAATGTTCCTTACTAGCTCAAAGTGAACGAAGAAAATATCAAACGGAATTTCTTCAATTTAAGTTTTGACTTTACAACGCTGTTGAAATTGGAATAAAGCTTTTTTCAAACTGAGAAAATTATTTTTTACAATTTCAAAAGTAATATAAAACTAACAAATAATTTTTTTTTTTTTCTCAACAATTAATTAATATTCGATCAGTTTTGAAATGCCCTGAAGCTACTGTGCATTTCAGTGGATTCAGAAATTTAAAAATACTGAGAAAAAAAAATTGAATAATATACTAAATAGACGAGCCATTGAAAAGTTAAATAAATTATATCGCAGTTGTTTTCTTTGTCGAGAAATTGATAATTAAAATTTCCAAATAGTTGTATATTGGTTTTATTAAATTACCCGAACGTTCATTCAATCAATTTGCAATTGAAAGATTATTTTCAAACAAACATTATTATCAAATTTTTAAAGCTTCATTTGTCCAATTAAAATTTACCTGAACATTTTTTAAATTTACTTGAAATTTCATTGTGTGCAAGTCTAAAATTTTAGTTAACAATAGTACATTTTTTTTTTTCGAGTATTAATTAAATAATGATGACGTTTTTGTTTATTTGAAAAAAAAAAAAAATAAAAAAAATTCACTTCGAGTGATTAAGTGGTTTTATTACTAACTCTCTCTCTAATTGGCTCAACATTGCCTCCGGAAATTGATGTCAATCCTCTGGAGCAAAATAAATGTCGAAAAAAAAAAATAGTCCATGATAAAATTTCAAGGGAAAAAAAAATAGCAAAGAATACAAATAATTTGGTAAAAATTATAAAAATTCATAACGAAAAAAAAAAAAAAGAAAATAAATTTTTAAATTTTATTATTAGATAATAAATTTCCATTGTTTAATAATTTAAAATTTTCATTAAATCCCTGAGTAGACAAATAAATAATTCATAATAATTAGCTGCTGGCATGAATATTGATAAATTTAATATCCTGTAAAATGTATATTTTACAATAAATAAATTATTAATAAATAAATATTAGTTGAACTGCGTGTTACCACGAAAATTTGGGAAATTGGGAAAATAAATTGTAATAAATCTTAGTGGAATAAATGGACCATCAAAATTACCATTCAATACTGATACCAGAGTACAATATTTAACTACCGCCCTGCAGGTAATTGGAGGTTTTGCCCGACAGTGGTTTAAAGAGAATGACTGAGTAAATACAATGACAAATTACCCACACACACACACGTATTAATGCTATGCACATTTATATATTTATATATTATTTATAGTATAGTTTGTTTAGCTGCACATGCACATTGCATGTATGCAAATGTAAATAACATTTCGCCAATTCAAATGTTATTCCAAAGAGAATCAAATTGTGATTTATAAAATTCAAAAGAAAATGTTGTGCACAGTTACTGTATAGTATATCGAGTAATGTATAAAATTTTAAATTATTGGCAATTCAAAATCGGTAAATATATGTATTTCGGTTCACCAAAATATCGGTTATAACAATTCAGGAAAAAAAATACATGTTGGCATTTTCTTTTCATTTGTATTTTTAAATTATTTGGGGATATTAAAGTGATATTTATATATTTTTTCCACTTGACATAGAGTTTATTAATATTTTCTCATATAGAATAGTTAAATTTTAAATAATTAATAACGACAAATGTCAGTGACGTGTGAGTAAAAGTGGTCAAAGTAATCAAAGACTGGTCATATTAAAATTTGAGTGATGTATATTTTATATTTGGGTTGATGGCTCTAACACAACCTTCAACTTGGCAGAGCTATCAAAATATGTTGTATATCATCTCTGGTACTGTTGAAGCAGCCAATACAAATCCTCTTCAATATATTTGTTCACGTTTGTAAACATAAATTTATATGAATACGTGTTGCAGAAAGGTTATATAAACAATGTCTATTTGTCTATGCACTTTGAGCATGCTTTTGTAATCACAGATATACAATTGAAGGCCCGTATGGAAAAGATATTTTCAACTATTTGTTTATCATGTAGACTTTTTTTAATTTTTATCATCTTTTTTGCTTCTGATTTCAATTCTTTTATTATTATTTTTTTTTATTTTTCAACATTGACATGTAATTAAAACACATTCATGCAAATGTTTGTCCAAATTTTTTAAATACAATTTAAAATATTTTGTATTTTATTTTTATTCATTTAATAATTTGCTTAACTGTTTTCATCGTCATGGCATTTTATAAATTTTAATATATATCATACTTGAGGAATTCAAATAATATTTTAAAATATAGAAAAGTTTATCTCAAATATTTGTTTACATTCAAAAATATTTATTAACTTTTTTTTTTTCTCTTTGCTTCTTGTTTCGATATTAATATCATTATTTATGAATATTATTTTTATTTACTCTTGAGAAACGTTCGAAAAACGAAATATTATATTAAAATTATAATTGAAAATTCAATAATAATAATAGTAATGAATATTATAGTAATTTATACCAGCAAATTTCATGATTTTTTTTTCTTCAATTCTTTTTAAAGTTTTATTGCACGAAAAAAAAAAAAAAAAAAAAAAAAATACCAAAAGAAAATATAAAAAAATAAATCAACAAAGTACAGAGAATTTTCAGCTATCATAGAAAAAAAAAATAATTTATTTTTAATTTTATGATTTAAGCAAGAAGCTTTTTAACGTTAACTTTCCATCATTTCTCGGGGCAATAATTTTTAACGATGCAATGTTGTGCTTTCACTCATAAACTTTTCCAAAAGAATATAATTCATCGTTTCTATTTAAAATTGCAGTAGTCACGTCATAATAAAAATAATAAACAAACAATTTTACGATATAAACCTCTAAATTGCAAGTAATTTGAAGGAAACAAAAAAATCTCCAGATTATTTATTGATAATTAAATATAAAATAATCCGATAGAAAATATTTTATTAATATTTATTTGTTATTTATCATCCTTCAAAATTAAATGGCAAAATTAATATTTACCGAATTGAAAATGAATTTTATTGTTCAATTTAAAAGCTTGTAGGACAACAAAAATTGTGATCTACGTCTAAAACGTGTACACTATATTCTCATCTCGCTTACAGCATGTTTATTCTTCGCGGTATTTTTTTATTTTTATTATTATTTACATCTCTTTCCATCTTAAGTTGCAGCTTGTCTTGTTTTTTTCTACCATTTTCATTCAGCTTATAACGTTGTGCCATCTTGGAAAATCCTTGAGGTCAATTGACGACCTCAGGCACGTACTTGTGATAAATGCAATGGCACATAAACTGCGCCAAGAATTACATCCCTATGACGATTTATATAGAGAATCATTTCCCATTCGTCCGACCGTCTCCTTAAATTTATCCCCCAACTTTTTATTTATTTTATTTATATCCAAAATAGTTTGGAAAATCATTGCAATGTCACGTGAAGTGACTGTAAAGTATCAATTGTTTCTATCGACCAATTCATTGTTTTTTTTTTTCATTTTAAATTGTAAAATTTTATTTTTCTTTTAGAAATACTTTGGTGATTTATGATCCTTTTATATTTTATTTTTACAACTTTAATCTTTCTCGAATAATTTTGATTTGATAAAACTAGTAGTTCAAGTCAATAATAAATCCGGCAATATCTCCAATAAACATAACTCAAGTAAAATAAAAAATCTATAAATATAAAATAGCTTAGATTAGAGTCAAGATGCGGCAAATTAGGTGTCGAGTTTTTCTTTTTCACAAAGAAAATAAAAATGAAAAAAAAAAAAAGGGACTTGAACGAAATTTGCTCATTACTCTTCAACTCTCCCCGACAAAAGTAATCCCCCTAAATTGTCGAGGGTTCTGACTAAAGTATTTTACTTTTCATTTCTTTATTTCCCAACTGTATATTTCAAAACTGACTCAATCATTTACCAACTTAATCTTAATTTTTTTATCGTACTTTAGTAATATTATACTTGATCGTATTTTTTTTTTTTTTTCATATAATAATTTTCATTAATCATTTTCATTTTGATAGCAAAATTATCAATTTTTCATTCATTATCAAAAGTCACACTGAAATGAAAAAATGTGATAATAGATTATATTATTTTTGAAAAAAAGAGAGGGAAAAATTAAATGAAGATTTATAGTTTTTGAGTATAAATTTGTATTTGCCATTGGGATTTTCACTGTACCAACAACATTGAGAATTGAAATTGATTGACCGATTGGTTTACAAATCGTTGATTCATCCTGGCTCTCTATGTGTGTTTGAGACAATAGATAGGATATCCTGTGGATTGTAGAATCCCCCTTTGAACATCTAATTAAATCCCGTAGACAAACAAAGTGAAATCGCTAGATTTCTTGGCACTGTGTCTCGTGTGTGATCTCAGGGACATTTTCATCGTAATAAGGATTGAACAAAGAGACAGAGACAAAGAAAAAAGAGAAAAACTTTATAACATTGATCAGGATGGTGGAGATGTTCCGAGGAAGCTCTATTTCTAATGCAAATACTTTTTCAGAATCGAGCAATTTAATCTAATTCCACTACAAGCATGTAGTCGCCTTCCAATACCTTGGCTCATTTATTCTCATGACCTTGTTTTTTTTTCAATATTTCTTTTTGCACTGCTATATATCTAAGATTTTCCTGTATATCTCAAAACTTTTTATCTCATTTCTGTGTGGTGCTTGTTGCCAAAGTAACAGTGCGTTCTTTAAATATTTTATACTAAAAAAAAAAGGAAAAATACACAGAGATAAATACAACATTTAAAATATATAGAAAATGTTTATAAAAGTTAAATATTTTTCTCTATTGTCTTGAAAGTCAGAGACAAGAATCTAGAGTACATTTGTAATATCTTAAAAAATAGAAGAAATAAATTTTGGAAAAAAAAATAAAAAAAATATAGTAATAATATTGTATAAGATAAAAAAAAAAAAATAAAATAAAATGTCAAAGACAAATGTGCTGTAATAAATCTTGGCTTAACATTGAGATGATTGTGGGGTTAAAAAAGGGAAAAAAAAAATAGAAAAGAAAACGAGATTGTAAAAGAAAGGGTAACAAAAAAATGCACAAAAAATGAAAAATGAAAAATTCACAAAGGGAAAATTTTTGAGGTTAACAATATAAATTTATACAAAATGACACAAACTATGACTATTGTTTGTTTGTGCTTAGTTGTGATGGTCGAATATACACTTTAACCTTTTATCTCAATTTTCAAAGTGTGCAGAGTGTAGAAAATATGTCAAGTTGTCCAAGGCAAAAGCCAACACCGCGACTGATACAAGATTCCCTTGGCAGGCAATATCCAAAGACCAAAACACAATAAACAGTACAGTAAATTGTATGTACTGTTCAAAAAAAATTCCTACTTGTCATTTCACCTGAAAACACCAAAGTCTTTTCTTCAATTTTCCTTGTGTCATTTTCAATTTGTTACAGTTTGCTATATCTTCTCTACTCGTCTGCACAGAGACAAATTTATATCATTTTTTTTCTCTCCATCCCAATATATTGGGAATATATTGAAATCTATCAAATTGTTTTTAGTTTTGTGTATAAATTTTTCTCTCGTCTTATTATCTGCCTTATTGTTGGCATGAAAAAAATATTTATCGCAAAATATTACAGTAGAATATTGTTGGTAAATATATTAGCAATCTGTCTTGTTCTGTCTGGGGTATATCGAGGGGATTTTAGAGCAGACGTGCAATTTTAAACACACCTGGTTGTCTATTGGTTACTCTAATTCGTATTAAATCAATGACTCGAGATATTGTTGGCATTAGCCTCGGGGAAATGGCTTTTTAAATTTGAAAAAAATTTATTTCTACTTCTCTAGTGATGGAAAATAAATGCAATAAATTTAATTGACCAAATGACCAATGTAGGTCAAGCCACCAATGACTCTCTTCTTTTTTTTTTTTTTCTATTAACATGGAATTTTTTATTGATAAGGCAAATTAAATTAAAAAATAAAAAAAAGCTTTTGACTTGGAGATTTCGTGAAGATAGGTCATTTTTATTTATTTTTTTTTCGAATTAAGTTATTTAATATTGAGTTTAGCTGTCTTATTTTATTCAGTAAACATAGCCAGTCGTTTTATTTTAGCTTGATGTAAAAAAAAAAAAAATATCCTGAAGTTTAACAGACGTGTTTGATGCAACCGAACACAAAAATTTCGATATTGAGTTAGTTGTCTTGTTGTGTATGCAGAGAGAAAAAAAATAAAAGAATTTTCTTTACGAACATTTCTTTGTTTTATTTTATTTTTTTTAAAAAAGAATTATTTATAAGAAACATTCTCCGGATGTTAGAAAGTGTCAGCATTTATTAGTTTCCTTTTTTTTTGTTTAAATTTCACCGTATTTTTTTTGTGAATTCGACATCGTTTAGATATACGATTTGCAAACACAACAATAAATGCATTCTGCTACCTCAAGAGCGCATTTATCACGCATATATAAACATATTTTATTTCGTGGAATCCCATGATACATATTATTATTTTTTTATTTTTTTTTGTTCAATATACAATGTACATCGTTTAATATCGGTAGGGATTCCACGTCCAGAAGTCCAACTATTCGAGACACGTGTCGAGCGTCGATAGCACACAGTTCGATCTCAAGAAAATAAACTAAATTTAAACAATTTAAACAAAATAAAAATACAAATACAACAAATATAAAAAAAAAAAAAAAATGTTCTTGATAGTTAGTTTACTAAATAAAACAAACAAACAAAAATCTTTTTAAAAAGTTTAAATTTTAGCTCGATTCGTTTATCTGCTTAACTAAAATAATACAAAAAATAAATATGAAAGCTGAAAATCTTGTGTGTGCCTGTCGGTAAAGTGGAAAAAAGCTCAAGATCGATAGTCATGGATTATGTTTGACACTTTTTGAAATTCTAAGCGAATACCGTCTGTCAAGATATTCCCCCTGAGAATGGATCGATCGTTCAACTCTCAGTATATGTCATCACAATTCTCCTCCTCAGTCGTCAATATTCCAGTGGGACCCAACTGAGAAAACGCAAAAGCGAGCTTTTCTCAAATAAAAATCTTCAATACTTTAAGCTGCTTACAAGTTCTCTGCATCGAGCGACCATTCATTTTGTAAATAAATTTCACACTGATGCCCTCGTATTTTGTCCCATCAATATATAAATAATACATATATCAAACGACCACTCCAACATAAATATTCATACGCAGCACCAGCAAAAATAGAATACAAGATATTCCCAGATAATTAATATATAAATGACCTAGAGGTGTAAAATTGATGCAACCATATATTTTACTTATTACTTTAAAGTTCCTAAGGGAACGATGAAATTGCAACAACAGCCTCGAGGGAAAATTATAACGTTTGGTTGAATTTCGCTTCAACCAAGCTAGTCATGACACCAGTCTGGGGCTTGTGGCTAGTTTGTTACTTGAGGATTGGAGGTAAAACTTTTGTACACCATTGTGTTTACTGCTTGGAGCATTAATACATTATGAAAGGAAAAGCGCAGTCAGTTGTACAACTATATCCTCGACGTGAAAATTCACAAAAACATATATTAAGTACAATGAAGTTTGAGAAATATGAAATAATAGAAAATGAGACAAGATGAACATCAAGAAAATAAATTAAAAGTTATTTTGTAAGACATGCTAAAAGTTGACAATTAATATTCAATAAATTTACAATGACAAAGCTGATAACACAATTAGTTGTTATATTTGATGGAATTTGTGATGTTCAATTCTGTCTGAGTAGTTTGTCATTTTTAGAATTGATTTTTGGACTTGACGATCTATTCAAGCAATTATTGCTGAATTTTTTATTATTTTTTTTATTGAAATGCTGGTAAATAAAAAAGGAAAAATGGTTTAAAATTATTTTGATAAAGTTTAAGGGCATTTACTGTGTCGCAGTGCAGTCCAAATGCACTTTTTCATCTCAGTCATTCCAGTCCATGAAAGTCAGACACATGGAACTAATGGACTTTTACATTTCGTCTATCTTATACTCTTGCAAAACTAAACTATTTTCTTCGTCATGCTTTAATCCTTTTTATGATTATGGCATCAACTAGTTTTCTTCACCATAATAAATATGTAATTTGCAACTGGATGATTATGAAATCATTCGGTTTCACAAGACTTTTAATGATAATTTTTATTTTATTTTTACAAATTTATACATGAGAAATATCATGAAACATTATTCCCATATGACAAAGAAATTATAATAATCATGTGATATCGGGAATTGTAGATTTAATTTATTAAAATATTTGTATTTTAAATTATTGACTTGGTCATTTTATCATATCTTTTTCGGTCGGAGAAATTTACATTTAAAGCACGTTTGGTGTATTGTCTCTAGCAGACAAATATAAAATAGTCAACAACTTGAGATAAACCTTGTTTTTATCACAAGTTATTGACATTTTATGGAACAACCAAGTTTTGGGCAGTTTGCCAATGTTTTTTTGTTTTATTTATATTTTATTTTTAAATATAAAATAAATAAAATTCAATCTAGTCTCTTAATTTTCAACAGTCCACGCCTTTTTTATATTTCAAGTCGTTTATTTATATGCAAATATATTTATTTTTTATTTATTATTGACAAATACATGTTGCTTTATTGTTTTTAGATAAAAAAAAAAAAAAAAAATCAATCATCAGTTTCTTTTTAAAAAATTTACAAATAAATTAATTTTTTTGTCTAATTAAAAATTTAGTTGAAAAATAAAATAAAAGTTTAATTCAAAAGTGTGATATGAAATATTACAATTGTTTCGTTGTACATCATCACATTGTACATTCTGTTTGTCATTTAAATTTCTTTTTTAAGCCATATATAGATAGAGGTCGTTTTCAAATGTAAAAAAAAGCAAATCATAAAAGCACGAGTGTGTCGACTCAATCTCATTTCTAAACGAGAAACGAAAGAAAAAAATTTAAATTAAAAAAAAAAATACATAAATAACAACAACAACAACCTAAAGATGCAAATGAAAGTGCAAAAAATTGTATGCATGTAAACAATGCAACGAAACAAAAGAACAATCGTTTACTATATATTTTTTTTCCTAGCATTTCTATTTTTCAGCGTCTTTTTAATTTTTAAATTTACAATTAGAAAAAAAAAATAAAAGAAATAATACTTTTTGTGACTGGCTGATGACTAAATACTGGCATTTATATGTCACTCAAAGAATTAAGACGAAAGATTCATATATAGTCCATCAAAATACTTTGAATATAACCACAAATATAAATTGTAAAAAACTTTTATCATTTATATATAACATCTACCGTAGTTTTCATTATAACATCGGCCCAGATGTGCTTCTTTTGTTCTATCATCAAAAAGGACCAGATGAAACTGCCAGGACTTTTCATGAGATGATAAATCACCTCGTATATAAACTATACTCCCTTCTCTATCCATTTTGACATGAAATCACAAGTCGAACAAAAAAAAAAAAACAAAAAAAACAAAAATCTTTTAAATATATAGAGAATATCTTGTCTAAACGATATCCCCATTTACATTTTATTATTACATCTTCAATTTAATGATATCTGATGACAATTGTTTGGCCAAAATTTTACTTGTTAAAATATACATTTTATTCAAGAGAACAGTGCTAATGTCTTTGAGCAATTTATTATACAGTTATATTAGTTTGTCTAATGGATGTGGTTTAACAAGTTAATAAAGTTGGTCGGAGAAAGAGACGGATAAATAATTGCAGTGTCCAGTCAATAATTTTCAATGATATTATCAAATAAGGCTTAAAAGGTACAGAGAGATCAAATAATATCAGCAAGACAGAATATGAAATGCATCCTTTCACTTGCTGGTACTTACATCTTGCTTTATTATATTCAAGAATTTAATACTGTCTAATACTATTCACTGCTATTATTTAATTTATTTCATCATTTTCCATTGGGTTAAAATTGTATTTACGACTTGGTAAATCTTGTTTTCGTATTCCAAGATCATATTCAAAGCTGTCGAGTATAAACTCTTGGAAGAGATTTACTCTGAGACCCTTGTAATATAGTAATGACTACTCACTGTGGTTCAAAATTCACTGTCTATCTTTGTCTTCACAAGGTGGGCCACCAACAACCATCAACTTACAATCTAACCACACTATTGAGGCACTTTACATATTTAGTTTACTCAACTTTAGCTGTTGGTGTATTGAGAAATTAATTTTAACATGTTGGACTTGGGCTTTTGTCTATTGATATCTGAATAAAAATAATATGTCGATGATGAATTCCATAATTCCATAATTTATCATTAAACTATTTTAATATGAGTTAAAAACTCAGCCCAAAAGAAACAAAAAAAAAATTGTAATTTATCTTGTGACATATACGAGCTTTATTATTGATCTATTAATTTATTTCACCGCTGAAAATAAAAATGTTCTAGTCCAGAAATTATATTGATCATTTGATAATGCATTTGCATTTACGAATAGGACAATGGTCGAGCCACAAAAGTCCAATTGAATCTTCTTTGGCTAAGAGCATTCAAGGGCTTGCCAATATTGGGATCACTGCGATTATTATCAATTTGATAATTCCATTGTTATGAAAATTAATCTTCTTTGTGCATGGAACATATTATAGACTAGAAATTTAATAATTTAATAATTTAAAAAATGTAAAAAACAAAGCAAAAGCTGCAAATTATATTTTATATTTTTCATCACATCCATCACAATCACTCAGCAATTATTATTTGGAAACTTGTAAAATAACACGTCTTTTTTTTTTCTTATTTACTTGAACCCTTATTTAATCTTTTTTTTTATTTTTACCGTTTATTTCACTTAAAAAGTCAGTCCCTCAAGTTTTTTTCCCAGATTTTATTAAACTTTTCATATCAATCATTCAATTTTTCTTTTTTTCCTTTTTATTTATGTTAATAAATGTATTTATTCAAATACATTTGAATATATATATGTACATTTTTTCTACATATATATTTAGTATTTATTCCAATAGCTCAAGTTTTTTTTTCCTTTTTTCTCTACATACATTGTACACAGATTTTTACGAGCCACAATTTTTTTGATGACTTTTTAAACAATACAAGAGATAAAAGGAAAAGTAAAAAACGATGAAAAAAAAAAAAAAACAAAACAAAAGAACGATGAAATGATGAAAAATAAAAAAACTATATACGTCTGGGGGATTGGCGAACAATCGTCGGATTGCGACGAATATCAGTTCTGTCTCTTTGCGCAATTCAAGACAATAGATTTTAGAATCGAAATAAAAAAAAATAAAAAATAAATAGCAAAAAAAAAGAAGGAAACTTTCACGCCTTTGCCCTCTGTGCCCCTTATCCTGTTTCCCTTGCAGACAGCCCTTCACCACTTATCCCAATAAGACAAATTTTTTTTCTAAAATTTTTTCATCTTTTTCTACCCGACTTCCTCTCACCTCGTCATCCTCCAATATAATGACATGTACAAGCACAAAACACCCCAGTAAAATAAAATGCGAAAAAAAGTCATAAAATACTGTCATCTGTTTTGCTTTTATCTCATCGTCATTCCTGACACATACTGCATATATTCATATGAAAAAAAAAATAAAAAAACATTATCATTAATGACAATGACTATAT
The DNA here is from genome assembly GCA_030523065.1 of Aphidius colemani. Taxonomy (NCBI): domain Eukaryota; kingdom Metazoa; phylum Arthropoda; class Insecta; order Hymenoptera; family Braconidae; genus Aphidius; species Aphidius colemani. Next base: position 13,851 of record JAPYYR010000229.1, on the reverse strand, counting down.
GATGTATAAAACATTATGCCTCCACTTTTGCAGGAGGCAAAAAATTTAATGATTAAACTCGAAATTCTTTTTTCTATTTTTATCCCAACACACACTGATGACTCAAAACTACCCTATAACCCTCTTTCTATATCTATCACATTCAGTCAATGGCTTTTTTCAACACCCAGCAATATGAGCTCATCCGCAATATCCCCCGACTTTATATATAAATTTTTTTCTTTTTTTTTTTTTTATATATTTTTTATCAACCGGTTGAAAACGACTTCACTAATCGATCATCGCGATCACGTCGCATTTTACTTCCTACATCGTTGCAAAATAAAAAATGAAAAAAGAAAACTGACAACAGTAAACGAAACGAAACTCTAAAAAATAAAAAGAAAGAAATCCTTCCGTATATAACGAATGAAATACGAGAATAATTTATTGCACGTTTGCAAAACACACACTTCAACTATGAAAAATATTTTATCCTGATATATAAAAGCTATATATGTTGAAGTTTATATGAGGGCTAGAAATGATACATATACATAAAATCAGACATATACATGTCTCGAAGGTGAGTGAATATTATGAAGAAAAGCAAATAAATGAGATAAAGAAAAGCCCTTTTTTTTTTTTATTCAAGTTTCATTGGAGTTGAAAAATTTTCATGTCCTTGAAAAATAAAAATTAATGATGACATTTACTCACTGTCATATTCTTTATCATTGTGTACTTGTTATGGATTTTTTTATTATAAATTGATGGGAGAGAAAAATGAATATGAAAATATAAAAAAAAAGAAAATGATATGCATATATTTTGGTGTGGTGAAAGAATGAAGAAATGAAATGAAAAAAAAAAAAAGATGTCAAGCATTGATTTAAAAATAATGTGATTGAGACTAAGTGTTGGCAAGTTTTTGTCTACGGGGTAGGTAGATACTTGTCGACGTTAGTTACGTCACGTCGTTCTGTCTGTCAGAGGTATCATGAGAAGAAAAGAGGAGGATATGTATGAGGGTGGCACACGTTATCGTCGACACGAGTAAGTGAGAGAAAATCGTGTGTTTGGCTTGTAAAATCAAAGGAAGGAAGGTTGCGTTGACACGACTACAAGACTGAAAATTATTTATCATTCTCATGGACATGATGTCGTGAGGAATGAAAGTAAGGTTTGAAAGGTTTTTAAATTCAAATGAAATTACTCTGTACGAAGAGCATACCTTGAGAATATTTTATTTTTAACTTTAAATAAAAAAATGACATTCCATGTCAATCATTCACTCGAACTTTATATTATTATAATTTTATATTTAAATAATTTTAAACCCAACACTTTTCTTCTTTTTTTTTATGTATAAACTGATTTATGCGTTTTTTTTTTTATTATTATTTTTACGATCATTATATTATTATTATTTTATTTTTTTTTCATTCAAGCGTCTTTCGTAACTCACCCTCTTAAACCAATTATTCTTTAGAATTTTACAATGATTATTCCCGAGATACTTATTCCAAAAGATCACCCAGCCGTAAGTAATAAATAACGAAAAAAAAAACTATATATTCGATGAGAAAAGAGAAAAATAAAAATATAAAAAACTAGGAAAATAACAAGGAGAAAATAAAGGAAGAAAAATCCTTACATAATAAGCTTTTATGAAAAAAGACTAATACATTTTTTGTGCGAAATTTTAAAAAAAGTTTACTTGAAATATGACGTGTATTAATTTTATAAAATTTCAAAATTTATAGAGTATGTGCTGAAATTGTTGCTGAAATTGTTGCTTTAAATGTATTAAGATAATTTATACGAGTAAATTTTTTTTAAAATGATAAAATCATAATGCTTGTTCAGCATGTCAATACCACATTATTCATCAAAAATTTGAATTGAAAATTAAATTATGATGCTCTGGCATCTGTGAACACAATGTCAGTAACTTGAATTCTCAGTTTTGAAAATTTAACATCACAGCTATCGTGAAAGCAACATAATGAGCGATCGTGATAGTTCAACGAGGGATGAAATGATCAACAGGGTGCGTCCAACGGTGCATAATATTAGCTCTTCGATAATTTCATAGCTCGATGATTTTTGCACTTTATTTTCACAAATTCCAATTATTCAATCTTTATTTATACATTTTTATATTTTCTTTTTCAATAGATGCAATCTACTACAAACTACAAATTATTATTCAATGATTTATTGAGTATAACTTTTTTTATGATTAAAAATATTTCAAGTTGGAAAATAAAAATATAACTAAACAACATTTTAATTGGATCTTTTTTTGTAATTAGATTAAACTTTTTTTTTATTAAATATTAATTTTTATAACATTTTTCAAGTATTTAATTTTGAGTATTAATAAGCTAAACGTTGAATAAATATTTAAAAAATAAATACAACTATTTTGACAGTTTAAAAATATTAAATATTAATTTCTCTTTTCAACTTTTCACTCATTAAAAATTTCTGCAAGTTCTTTTATTCGGAATGTTTTTTTCTTTTTCTTTTTTTATATTATATAGCCAATGAGGAAAATTTTTTTAAATAAAAAAAATAGTCTATTATACCGTGGACAATATTTCTTGTACTCACTATTTTTTTGCAAGCTGCCTACTCACTTGGCTTGACAAGAACTTGTCAAGTATCATTACACATCATATAAAACACACTCGACCTCATGACTGGCATACTTTTTCTTGTTTTATTTTTCTATTTTTTTTATCTTCCAATTTATTTAAACAACTTGTGAGTCTTAAATAAATTAACAGAAAATTTTTTCCCTTTTTATCTTTCAAAGTTTTGTGTGTATTATTGTGTACATGTTTTTCAGCATCAGCATACAGGGATAAAACCAAACCAAAAAAGAGACAATTAAACTTTGTCAAAAGTGGCCAGAGGGAAATGAACAGAATTAGATTTTATATTTTTACAATTTGAATTTAGAATTTAAAGAGTTAAAAAAAAAAAAAACCGATTACACCTGAAGTATTTGTATATCCAATGAGAACCAACTTTAGTCAATTTAAAAGTTACAACCAGAGAAATTCTTAGACCAAAACGATCAGAGACTCATGCACTCGTGGGAACTTATAGATGTTATTTTTTTATTTTATATATTTTCTCTCTTGACTTTACGATTTTTTCAAGATTAGGATTTATTTTAATCCTCAAGGATTCAACAGAAGTACCAAGTACTTTTATTATATATATAACTCGTCATTCACTTTATTTTTTTTTTTATATTTTAATTTATTTCTCAACTTTTTCATCTTGTTTCAATCTCATTTTGTATTTCGCTTATCCTCACTGGTGATTTTTTTTTTTTTTTTTTCCATTAGTCTCTGTTATGCTATAATTGTCTGATTATTTTTTCATTTCATCACAATTTTATTTCATTTTTAATCTTTATTTTCTCGCTACTCTGTGATATGACATTTTTTATTTTTTGACTCCTTGGGGACACACTCAATGTAGTCATGGCATTTAAATCAATTGATCCAACTACTACCTGACACTTTCTTTATGTTTTGTAATTGCAATAAATGTTGGATGAAATTGTGCTACACAAAAAGTGTTCTTTGATGATTAAAATCAATTTCATTTGCTTTTACACTCTGTAAAATTTCTTAAAGAACTTTGTATTGAAATAGAATTTATAAAATCATTTATCAAAAGATTACTACGTTCTCTTCCAAGTAAATTATATTATATCATTTTTAAATTTTTAAATTTGATCCATTACACTTACAAATATGACATATTAATATTATTCGAATATTAGAATCCAAAACATTTATAAAAATGAAAAAAAAAAATAAATGAAAAATATTGACTGTTTTTACATAAAGTTTTAGAAAAGAGTGACGAGAATTCACAAAAGTAAAGCTAAAAAAATATTTTTAAAACAAATAATAAAAAAAAAAGATCGAAAAATAAAATTGTGGAAAAACAAGTCAAAGTGAAAAAGCCAGGCCATCGGCCACGAATGCAGCGTCACCTCCATGCAAATTTAACTTTTCCTTTTCATGAAAGGAGCAACTGTAATGAAAAGTTGAGGACAAAATAAAATAAAAAAAAAAAAATATATATACTAGTTAAAAAAAAAAAACGTGAAACTGTAGTTGAAGGGTGTGGAGTATTGCTGTCTCTGTCGTGTAATTTCTAACTTTACATTTATAATTTTTTTTTTTTGCTCTGCCGAGGACTTTTTTCTCTACAAATTGCTTTGGATTTACTTTTTTCCTTTCTTTTTGTTTTTTGCTATTTTAAACATATACAAAGAATCCTATTTGCCTGTAATACAACTGAAATGAATTAATTTTTATCATTCACATTGAAAACAACAAAAAGATAAAAATTATTTATTCCAAAATACAAATCGAGTATTAATTAAACACATAAAATTTTGTTAAAGTAAATTCAAAGTTTATAAATTAAAGCAAGAATATTTATTATTGTTATCAAATATATACAATCTTAATGAACAAATTCAAGTTATATTTGGGTTGTAATATTACTTGAATTATATATTATATACAGCCAGTCGAATTATCACGAAAAACCGACATAGTCAAGCGAGTAAGATTGTTGTAAGTAACAGTAGAAAACTGGCATGCAATAATTAATCTACTTGGTAGTGTATAAATATCCTGCGGCTTGAGTAAATTATATATATACACAAGAGTAGTAGTAATAGGGTGTCCACCCTTTTGCCAACTCCATCTCACGTATTAATACAAATTCGTTGTTTAAAGCAATCGTGGCCATTTCATATTCTCACGTATATGTAACCTCGACAGTCTCACAGTTGTATATATACCAACTAAACACTAAATGTATTAAATCACTTGCGGTTTCAAGAAGGATTTCATATTGTTGTAATTTACATTATAAACACTCTCAATGTGTATATCAATATCATCAACAAATTCACCACCAATTATTACACCACCCTGCTAATTACATAAATAAAAATGAAAAAAATAAATTAATTAATTAAATTGCAGCATAAAAATTTCAATTATTTTTTTTTTATATAATTTAAATGTATTTTATCCATTTGGAAAATTATTATTTTTTATATTTTTAATTTAATTTTTAAAGTTTATTTCTTTGGCTTGTGGCTGGGGAAAAAAATACAAGTGGTAGTTTCTAGTTGGGTGTCTTGAAGAAAACGAAGAAGGATAAAGCCAATGAGACCACCAGGGTAATTAGTATTGAAACTGTAGGTTTATGCTAGAGGTTGGCAAGATATGCCAAATGGAATTCTACTGGAAACGACACCACCACATAGCAAAGAGAAAAAGAGAAATGCACTGGGTGTTGTAAGAGATTTCTTCTTAATGAGCCTCACTAGTAACAACGTCTCTTTTTTTTTTACATTAAACTATTACATGGCCTTCATTAAACTACTTAAAAAAAATTCAAGTCAACTTTGAACACTCGATAATTTTTAAAAATCATTGAACACTCAACGATGCTCGAAAATAATAAAAAAAAAAAAAAGGAAAAATAATAATATCAATAATGATAATAATCATTCGACCCTTATTTTCATATTATTATTTGAAAACATAAAAATTTCATTCAATTTTTCATATTTCTTTGTCACCCTTCGTTCTATTTTATTTTTTTTTCATTTCTTTTATTTTTGCCCTTCTTTGAAGCCGCAAAAAAATAATTATTTTTCAAAGTTTAACAAATATGAAATAATATAAACGATGGTTATTATTATTATTATTATTTTATTAATAAAAGTTTTTGAAATGAAAAAAAGAAAGAAAATAAAAAGTCTTTGAACACATAATTAATTAATATTTTTAAAAGCTAACACAAAGTAAAGCTTTGTGAATTACGTCATTAAAATATTGCTTGTAAAAATTGATTGTAAAAATAGTAGAATATTTTTTTTTATTTTTTTATAAATTAAATATCATTTTATTTTGATTAATTGTTCAATAAAATATGAATTTTATTTTTCACGCTTAAATCAATATTTTTAATATTATAAATGTAATTTTTTTTTACACAAAAAACGAGATAAAAATTTATTTAAAAAATCACTTGAACTATTGAGGGCCCTCAATCAATAAATAAATATTTCATTATATTTTTCGAAATTATTTCAAAGCTGTAAATTGCTCTTCTTTGTATATGAAATATTCATTTATTCATTTTTATAAAATTATTGTTTTTTTTTTTTTCATTTAACTCGAGTTATTTTAACAAAATTTTCTACTATCGTTGTGATATTGTTTCCTCTTTGATATTCTATAAGGCAAATCGCCGTTCTCATTCCTATTGAATACTTTTTCAAACTAACCCTCATACCCTTTTATTTTGAACTGGCATCAGGCGAAATTTTGTGGTAGTAGTTCTCTCTATGCTGACGAGGGGTCTATAAATCTGGCGATTGCGTGCACTCGGCATTCAGCCAATGCAAGGTACGTGCAAGGTAGACCGAATCGCGTTAAAATCGTGACACAAGTCCAGTGAACTCAAACCCCAAATGTGCCATACAATTTTGCCCCTTTCATCTCAACCCCAAAAGTAGATTTACTCTGTCTAACTCGATGCGCTGCATCCCTTTTACTTTTCAATATAAAAATTACACATTCGAGAAAGCACCCGCTAGACAACTCAACTGAGCCAAACTTGTTTCGCGTTAGAATACAAAAAATAAACAAAATATAATGAAAAATCGTTTGAAAAATAATAATACACGAATATATTTGTGTAAAAAAAATAGAATAAAATAAAATAAAGCTCTAAAGCCTCTGCTGTAATAAAATGAGATTGAAATACATAGATAAGACTGCTGATATGTTGACACACCGTGAAGGGATAAAGTAAAAAATAAATTGAGATACAGATATACATAAAAAAAAAAAAAAAAAAATTGCTGATCGATAAATAAATGAAAGAAAAGTGCGATTTATTCTTCCGCGAAAATGGTATTTTCTTGAGCCATTAATATAAATCGACGACAATCTTTTCGACACGAGTCATACCAGAGACACGAGCGAGCTATTTCATTTTAGCATTTTGAGGGAAAAACGACAAAAAAATAGTAAATATATTTTAGTGCGTGTGCATTGATACACACACACACATTTGTAATGTATTTAAGTTACATGTTTGCAAGTGTGGGCGTGTTACTGTATATACAAAGTATAAGTCGTTTACAAATTGGAAAATATTCTGTCTCATATAAAATCCTTGAGAAGAGAAAGAACAAAATAAAAAGAATGAATTTTTTTTTATTATTATTTTTCAACCCTCCTTGGTTGGTGTCTTTGAGTTTCACCATGATTATATTTTCTTCTCTTCAAATTGAAAAATATATATGTCTACATAAATTCTTTGTGCCACTTTTTTTTATTTCATATTTTTCTTTATTTTCTCCGTGTTTGTTTCCGGCCCTGTGAGCAGCATCAAGCTTTCGTGATAATGATGTCCAAATTAAAAAGAAAATATAGCAATAAAAAAAAAAAAGAAAAATATCGGGAAAAAGGGTTCGGTCTATACGCAACAAATTCAAGATGAAAAAAAAAAAAATATAATAATAGCTGTATATACTCCTTTTGAACTGAGCGAAAAATTAAAGAAAAATATAAAAAGTAAATTTAGTTGCAGATTTATTTTTTATTCATTTACTTTTAGTATTATTATTTTTTAAATAATAAAAAAAACGAGATTAATAGACGTGAAAATAGTTGATGATGTTGAAGTTGGATATTCCGGTAAAAGTCTCAATTTCAGGTTTGAAAAGTGAGATTTTAGCTGAAATGAGTTGGGGAGAGAAATCTGAGAGGCTTCTCGAGGGTCGCATTTACGAAGGGTTGTAAATAATTTTTTTCTTTTTTTTTTTCATTCGAAAAAAAACCAATGGAAAAAGTAAACTGAGTTGTCCCTTCCAAAACAAAAATGAGACATTAGGAAATATATATTTTTTTTATATAAATAATAAGCTTTTACAACTTGACAATATAAAAAATTTATTTATCTATTTATTTATATTTTATTTTTTATTTTTCATATACTTTTTTAAATTATCATTTTATTTTTTAATCTTGTTGTATTTTGAGCTTTACTAGGTGTTTGTGCTTGCAGACAAAGCACATATGCACACAACAAACTAATAAAAATAAAAAATTTTTCAAGCATATTTAAATGGATCTTTAAAAGACGCATAAAACTTGCAATTGAAATTTGCATTTTAATAGATTCAGGGATCTCTAGCAGGACAACAACTTCCTGCTCTATCAAATTTCATGAGTGTTTCCATCAGTCCCTTCACCGTTCAACTGTACTGTTTTATTATTTATTTTTTTGCGCATTTTTTTTTCCATAAAAAAGCTCTCAAATGACGTAAATCTTTTTCTTAAACAACACAGACAATTAACAAACGATCAAATATTAACCACACGTTTAACACACTCTTCTAAAATATTTACTTGATATTTACGAATTTATTATTTTTGTTTTAGATATCATGGATGAGAATGCGAGACATGCATATACTTACGTCATCAACAATAACGTATACAGGTGATGCAAGATTTTCTGTAAAACATCCAGAAGGTAGTGATGAATGGAGATTAACAATAAATTATGTTCAACCAAGAGATGCTGGACTTTACGAGTGTCAAGTTAACACTGAGCCAAAAATGAAATTGGCATTTGCACTTAGAGTCGAAGGTAATACATAAAACATTTCCCATTATATTACAATGTATATAATTATACAATATCTTAAGTGTTTTATTATTATATTGACATTTGATGATAAAATATATAAATAAAATTGGATAATCCCGATCAAGCAAACACAAGAATACAAAAAAAAAAAGAAATTTAAACTCTTCGAAATCATATCACGTCAGAATTATGTATTTGCTCTCAAACATATGCACATAAATGATTTTATTTTTATATATATTTATGTGTTTTTCTATGTATACACCTATGTAACATTGAGACTGTGGTGACTTTGTGGAGGAACACTGGATGTTTATACATCTAAAAATTGACAAAGTTTTTATTGAGCAAAGTGTAAAACAAATTGTTTTGTTTGGGAAAATAATAAAAAATATAAAATAACATGAACAAAATACAAAAATTGGATTGAATTTGAAATCAGTAGTATAGGTAAAGCATTGGGTAGACATAATGAATTCCGAGATAAATCTTGGATGAGTTGCTTGGTATAATAGTGTCAAGCAATTGAGTATCGTTGTAGTGATTCAATGTGCAATGTGAGACGAGAAAAGGGTTAAATTGAAGAAATAGGGTAGAGAGAATTAAAACGACTTAGGGGTGAGCTTTCAGTAGACTGATTAATTCAACTGTGGTGACGACTGACGACTATTCCCTTATACATAGATATACATTTACTATCAGATGTCTTACTGACTACATCACATTGGCCAACACGCCTTGTGAGTCCCGCTTAAGAAGACAAACTCTTACACCCAAACCATCACTCTTCAACCCATTTAAACCTGCCTCAATCTCTTTTCCTCTTTTCCTCTTTTCAACTCTTTACTTACTTGACTCTTGTGATCACACCCGAGAGAAGACTATCAATATTTGCGCGTGAAATTTAGCACGAATTTTATGTTTAGTTGTTGGGTAATCCACTTTGCAAACACTAAGCAAGCATAAAAATTTTTTTCAAAAATAAATTTCATTGGCTTTATATATTTATTTATCATCTTGGTTGTTTTTTTCCTCAAAACTATATACAATTTTTTAATTGTTAATTTTTAAATCTATAATTAAGCTTTAATTCAAATATTTTCTTTTTTTTTTTTTTTTTACTTTCTTTCTGTTTCTGATCTGCTTACACCAGATACTGATCAAGGCATCGACGCTAAGCCCAACGCGATACGCCGGAAGTTCAACTCAGGTTAGAAGTTTTTAAATCATTTTTTTTTTATCCAATTTTATTTCAATAATTAATAGTTATTAATTATATAGAATTTTTTTTATATTCAATATTTATGTGAAATCATTTATTACATTTTATTTTTACAACAAAAATATTATTTAACTTTGGAAAATATATATTACGGTGTTGGATGTCATCATGATCGTCGTGATCGTCGTCGTCGTCGTCGTTGACAAAGTCGTGGCTGAGCTTGCATGAGCGATACGATTTGACAACGTGCAGCATAGTGAAGCTTGGGTAGTTGGGAAAAGGGTAAAAGAGTAAAAAAGGTGACCGATAAATCGTTCTTTGCGGTCATCTAGGAAGATCGATAACTTCCGCTTATGAAAAAAAAGAGGGTATCAGTAGTGTATGACGGTGAAAAAGAGACGCAAGAAAAAAGATATATCGCGCGATCAGTTTGGTGCCGTAAATTTTATGTACGTCACTTTCGTTGTCGTTGTCGTTGTCGTTGTGAATGTATGTGGTGTGTGTTTTTAGCCCGAGGAAATACTTCAAGAGCATGATCAAAATTTTTATCTCTTTACATTTTCTTTTTTTTGTTGTCTTTTTCATCATTTTCTAATCTTGTGTTTTTACTTTATACTTTACTTTAACTCATAAAGAAAATATCCCTGAGTTATGTTGTTATGCTATAAAGTTTTCCAAAATTCATTCTGTCAAACACTAATATTCATCACAGAGCATAATATTATAATATGTAACCTTGTGGCTTTATTTCGAGGCAAAGTGACGAACCCACTATATTTACATTTCTTTGAGGTTTATAAGTCAATATACAAAAACTTCATATGACAAAAGATTTAGACGGCCGGTAAAGTCGTTATATTATATAAAACTAAGGGTAGACAAGGGAGGGAAAAACGTATAGATATATAAAAAGAAATTTAACGATAAAAATGAGACTAAAGTTTGCGGCTTTTCCGCTTGATCTTGTGTGTTGCAGCGGCACAAGCTAAAATCCTCGGTGCTGAAGACGTGTACGTTAAGAAAGGAAGTACCATAAGCCTCACGTGCACTGTAAACGTGCAAAGTACACCACCAAGTAGTGTCACGTGGCATCATGGAAGTTCCATTGTGGATTTCGACAGTCCAAGGTATGTTTTTAGAATATCCAAACTTTTTTAATAATAATAATTTATATATTTTTTTATAAACAATATTTATTTATGTGGATAAATTTTTAACTTTAACTAGGGGTGGTGTATCGCTGGAGACGGAAAAAACTGAAAGTGGAACGACAAGTAAACTTTTGGTGACGCAGGCAAGATCTAGTGACAGTGGAAATTACACCTGCATACCGAGTAATGCAAATCCTGCAAGTGTAATGGTTCACGTACTCAATGGCAAGTTAAATTTTTAATGACTTTACAAGTTGCCACAATTTTACCCTCCATTATAATTACAAACACAGTTTTTTCTTTCTTTTATTTTCGACACGAAAATTAAAAGAGATAAAAATTAAGCTTATTACTGACTCATGTGCTAAACAATTAGACCAAATTATCAGTTATTAAATTCAGCATAAATGACTTGTGATAATTCAACCAGATTTTTGCACAAGTACGTCATCAATTATTATTTTTAAAATGCTTACTCGAATTTATTTTTTCAATTGCAATTTTTTGCTCCATTTTAATTTTTAAATTATTTGGCTTTGTTAAATATTAAATTCAAGTATTATTGACTCAATTGGATGAATCGTTTGGTTGTTCACATTTATGGTTGTTTTTTGTGCAAATAAAAAAAAAAAACCACGTAATAGAACTATTTATGAAGAAAAAAAAAAATGATAATAATGAAAATCAATGAATGAGCATGCAATGAAAACGATGTGGTTAACCAAAGCTCCATTGTGTACACACAGTTATTTATGACAGCGAGCTGTAATAAAGTCTAATCCATGACACTGCGTACAATCATTATATCACCACGCATTTATACATTATTTATTTTATCATTGAAACATGAAAAAATGAAATTAATAATAATCGTGCAAATATGTGTGAAAGAAAAAAATAAATAGATGATAAAAGACATTCAAGTATGTGAAAATTGTAATCTCGTTATAAAAGTCCAATAAATTGTACGTGCTGCAGCCACCCTGCATAGCCGATTGACCGCGCCCTTTTATTTTTTTCCTCAATAAAAATTATATATATATTTTTTTTCCTGTTGTTTCTCGACAGCAAACAATATAGTCATTCACATGTGCGTCGTGAGCAGGAAGTTTATCGTCAAGTAATTGAAATTTGCGGTCAATTTTAAAGTGTAATCAGCTATGTTTGAAATAACGTTCAATTCAACAAAATGTGGCTACATATTGTAGTGGTAAAAGTAAATTAATTATTCAGACAAACTCAGTTTATATCATTAATTTTCATTTATATATATATCTAGTCTACAATTCACTCGGTTTTTCCCCTCAAAATTTTCCCCATAAAATAAACATTCGTTTGATTATATTGGTGTGTGTTTATACATGTATATATTCCAGGTCCATGTTTGTCTCACTTTTTGCGTGGACAATTCAATTCACTTCCGTTTCATTTACATTGTCGTATTTTACACACCCAAAACTATTCTATTGCATTATGCTACCACGAACATCCGATATTTTCAAATTCAAAATCACGCACACCTCTACTTTATATATTTCTCTCTTATGTGACAAATCAAACTGTATGGTGGTCATTGAAATACCAGCCAACTATACAATAATAATCAAAATAATATTAAATAAAAATAAATTCATGGAGCAGTGTGTTGTATCGCGTTGACCTGTTTATCGATATTTCAAATTTTCAGGGTGACTGGATTTACCAATTGACATTTTCATTCTAACGCACAAATTTTGTCGTTGAAATATACAGACATATACGGTACGTGGAAGGTCGAGTATCGTTATTAGGCAGATTATATTTTAGGTATATTTATATGTCACGATAGAGTGAGACACAGATAATTAACGATAGTGATTATACGTTCATGTTGGTATATATTGTCGACTATATATGTAGAGACTATTTTGAAGTGATCGTTTTGCTAACGAGATACTAAATTATCCATGACATTCAGGGCGTTTGCTAATAGATCAAAAGCTATCATGCAATGCTTTTTAGATGCAGACAAACACAAGCCGACTCAATAGTCGATATAGACATGAATTAAATAAATATATATTGTTTATTATTGACAACTGACTGTGTGTTTAAGCTGTTGGAATCAAAAGCAACTCGTTAATTTGTAAAACAAGAAGTAACAAGTTAATGAGCCTCAGGTGCTGTTGTTATTGTTGGCTCACGTTGAAAATAATTGTCAAAGTTTATAATGAGATTTTAGAAATTATATTTTTTCACGAAACAAAATATAATACTTGGCTATATGAAAAACAATTTGTTCTATTAAAATATCAATAGGATTTTTTTAATAAATGTTGGAATTTTTAATTAAAAAAAAAAATTATTATGATTACAGGTGAACATCCAGCGGCAATGCAACATGGAGGCAGCTGTGGTGTTACCCCAAAAATATTAATGGCAATTGTAACTCTACTCGTTGCTAATTTGCTCAGATGAGCTAACATATTGGAGACATAAAATGGCCTAATTATTTACCATCAAAATACGATTTTAAACAACGCATAAAATCATAAATAAATTTTTTTTTTTCTAATATTTAACAATGCATTAAAATGCATAGAAAAAAGAATCAATAAATCACCGATTTATTGCATTGATATAATAAAAAAAATTAAAACAATCGATTAATAATATTATTGAAATGAAAAGCGAGAAATGAGTTGTCTTTTTTTTTTTTTTTTTTTTTTTTTTTTTTTTATTTTTTTTTTTTTTTTTTTTTTTTTTTTTTTTTTTTTTTTTTTTTTTTTTTTT
>JAPYYR010000228.1:0-12919 GCA_030523065.1 Aphidius colemani | reverse complement strand
AGACAATAAAAAAATTTTAATGAAGATGAAGGCTTTTGTCTTATCAGAATCCCGGTAGAAAAGGCTTATGAGCGAGAAAAAAATTTTTTTTAAAATCGATATTTCGGCGGGCTTCCTCACGCAAGAGAGACGGAGCGATGATGCGTCATCGTGATTAATAATTGAAAATAAGACAAAATAAAATAAATAAAACTAAATAAATTGCGATCAGATTGCTGCAAGTATAATGACAAAAAATTACGATGAAATGTAGTTTTTATTATTCTATTTAGACATGTATTTTCTGTTCGTTAAAAATTAATTTTAATAAATTATAAATTAAAATCAAAAAAATAAATTTAAATTTTTACTATCGGATAATTGACCTTGTATAAATTTAATTCGAGACAAGTGGTATCATCGGACTATATATCAACGGTCCATATACCTATGTGCTAACAGGAGGTTATCGACTCTTAAAAGTCATTTGCCTCAATTCAGTACCATCATTATCAACCGCCCACAATAAAAAAAAAAACAAGTTATAATTATTTTATTTTTTAATTAAAAAAAAAGACATTTTTTTTTTCCTTATTTATTTTTTTTTAGAATAAACATTGCTTACAAAGTTTATTTGTGTTAATTTTGTTATTTAAAAATTTTGCTCTCTTTTTCATTTTATTTTTTTGTATGTATTAATATCGTCATATCAACTAAGTTTATTTAACCGATCGACATCCTGCTATGACCTGTAATGTTTACTCAAATGATCGGTGCAAACTAACAAATATAACTGGACAATTATCACTCAGTGTGTGTCTAAGTAATATATCGGGTGTCAAGTGTGTGTGTATATATGATAAAATTGATAAAATAAAAAATTTTAAAGAAAGAAATATAAAGAATTGAAATTTTTCCAGTCAACACATTTTTAGTTGCGGATGTTAAGCGAGGTTGTGGTCATTGCGCCATTGATATTTGCAAATGACACTGACGTTTGCCGTTCATCCAGTTGAAAAAACACCTGCGTAAAGCAAATAATTTATGCCTGTTAAACACGAATACCCATATAAATATTCTTTTATTCTTTTGTACATACATGTATGTGTGTATTGTATCGTGAACTCTATTCATTCTATTTCAAATTGTTTTTTTTTCTTTATTATTTTCTTCTGTTTGTATATTGTTTTTACATATACAAACAAATATATTTTAAATTTTTTCAGCGACTAGAGTCCACTGCCCCGCCTAAAGGTCGATTAACTTTACCTATCTCGTCGTCCAGCGTTTTCTAATGAACGAAAACAGAGTTTAAAGTTACGCGAGTTCACGACGGGTGTTTGCCCGATAAAGGTGAAAAGAGAAAGAAAAATGTAAATAAATTAACAAATACAAAAAGAAAATATGTATATATGTAAAATGAAAATATAAAATGACTCAAACGTACTTGTAAATTGAATAAATAAAAATTAAAAATACGAAAAGAAAAAAAAAACATTGCAAATGAGTAATAAGAAAATAAATTAATAAAAAATATAGAAAATAAATAAACAAGTATTGTAATAAAATCAAATGAAAAAGGAAGTGGGATGTATGTATAAATGATCAAGACCATCACTTCATCGTGCTAAATTTCATGACCAGACGTGTTTGTATATAAAAACTCATGTCGGTGAGTCAACCCTGTCCGGGGTTCTACGACCTACAGCGAGGCTTTACATGACTTTCCCCGATAAATATTAACAACCAAGCTTATATTTGCATCATAAGGTATTTTCAATGCTCAGTTATAATGTTGTGCGAGGGGTCATATCACTGCGACATCACGATATAATCAGATATAAATACGCGCTGCTGTTTGATATGATATTGAGATTGCAACAAAAAAAAATTAAAAAAAAAAATGCTTTAATGACATTCATTGAATTATCGCTATATGAGTAGAGTTTTTTTTTTTTTTTTCTTTTAAATCTCATGTTTATATTACGATCAACAATATTAATGATTAAACAAATATGCATAAATGTATCTGTGAATATTGTAATAATTGTAAATTAAAAATAAAATAAAAAAAATATGTCAATGTAGTCATTGTATGAATAATATGTTTGTACTTTTGACACATTATTTAATTAACAGCATGAAAATTGAATATGTTAAATATATAATTAATATTGTAAATAATAATTATTATAAATTTATGCTGGTTGTCGATGAGCCAGTTATGTTGTGTTTCATATTGTTTTAAAAAATGTTTTTCTTTTTTTTTATTTTGTAACTTGTCAAGTAGGTATTGAACAAAACAACTTTGACAAGAATAATTACTTTTTATTTTTTTTTATTGAACGAAAATAGTGATAGATTTATTACTAAGGGGATTATAATAAAGCTCGTAATATTTTTCGAGTCAGTAATTTATGTGAAGAGAAAAAAATTAAATATGAATAGTATCAGCTATTTTGTTTGTTCAATATAATCATATTGAGATTAAACAGTCAGCTATTGAATTAAACAACAATGAAAATTATGGAAAATAAAATAATGTTAGTCAGTCTATTTGTTAAATGCAATATTGATCAACGAATTATCATTTTTTTATTATTTGATTAGTAACGTCATATTATTACAATGGAATATAAAAAAATCATAAATAAATAAATAAAAGAACAAAGGGCAAATTTTGCAATACCAAATGAATCCTTCAAGTTTACAAAGATGACTCTTTGCAAACTTAATACAAAAGAAACTCAGTTTTACGTCAGTTTATTATCACTGATTATTCATTTTCTTTGTTCGACAAGGGCAATTAATTATTGCATATGTAACAACGTGAGTAACTGGAACGTTACATTTTTTTTTAAACGTAATCAAAATTTATGTTTTCCCTTGGAAAAAAAAAAAGAATCTATTGTTACAAATTTAGCAAAGCCATTATGTGAGTTCAAGCATTAAAAATATGTCATAATTCATTTGTAAATATCAAGATTTCATAAAACACCTTGAATATTTTAATAATAAATAAATGAAAAATACGAAAAAATACAACAACAAACATACTGTATACATATAAAGCGTTATCTGTTCATCAAAAATATTGTTGTTTATTAATTTTATGCATTTTATAAAATGTTAAAAATTTATTGATGAATATATTTCAACGCTTGCAAGAATACAAAAAATTTTAAATTTTTTTTCCCTAATTCTAAGTTTATAATTAATTCAAAAGAAAATAATAATAATCTACTATATGCCAAGGATTGAAAAATTATTATTGTTTCTATTTTCACTCGTGTTAAATTAATTCGCAGAAAATAAAATTGAATATTAATGTATTGTTGAGGCAGCATTAGTGAGCTTTTTTTTAAATAAAAATTATTTCGATTTACATCTGAATGACCAGTTGGTTTGGTTAATTTGTGAATATAAAAAATTTACAAACGTCAGCAATGTTAAAATAATTTTATGAAAAAAAAAAGGCATTAGTTTGTACGAATGGTCCCAGTAAAATCAAGCACATAATAAGTGATAAAAATCAGTAAGGTGTGTGCTAAAATACTTAGTGTTTTATTGTATAAAACATGCAATGAATATTACCGATGGCTGATGTTTTATTATTATTTTTTCTTCATCAACTTGCAATGTTTATTATATACTTGATCAATGCACCTCTCAAGGTAATCAAAGTATTTTGTAATTATATTACATATAAATATATTAACCGACATTGGGTGCCCTTGCATTTATTTGTAAAAGAGATAAACAAATATAAGAGAGTACCTTTCACACATGCCAACATTTTCTTGATGTTTAAATTTTTTATATTTTTTTTTATTGCGTGCTAACACTTGGACGAGGTCATATAATTTTTGTGTTCATGCGGACTTGAAAGCTCTGTCGACAATGCAATATTATACACATATGAATTTAATTGTTTTTGCTGACTTTATTTTTATTTTTCAAGTTGTAATTATGATTATAAACACGGAATATATAAATGTTTGAATAAAATAAAGTTAAATCATATTATTTGTATGTCGATTTTCAATTTAACATCTTTCTTAGCTAAACGTAAAGTTAGCACATACATTATAGGACAATCGAACCAGACTATGTTAGGAACTATGTGCTGATTATGTGCACTCTTAGATTTTTTCCGGCTCAGTCACTGAAGGCTACCACTTTTAATTATATTTTTTTTGATCAGAAGCTCATAAATGTTATTTCAGAATTTTTTGAGACCATTTGAAATAGACAAAAGAGGTAAGAAACTATTAGATATAAAAATCAATTAGAAAAAATTTTAAGTCGAGAAATTCATATAATTTGTAGTTTTAACCCTTTTTAACCCCTTGAGTTTATTTCAAATGACTTCCGAAAATTCTGAAATAACATTTACAACCTTGTGATCAAGAAAATGATATTTAAAAGTGGTAGCCTTCATTGAATGAGCCGGGGAAAAATCCAATAGCCCACATAATTAGCACGTAATTCCTGATATTTCTGGTTCGATTGGGCTATAAAGTATGTGCTAACTTTCCTTGATAATCGTTACTCAGTTTAAAAGAAAATATATTTTTTAACATAATATATTTGTGCTCTAAATTTGTTGATTGATCATTTAAAGTAAAAAAAAAAAAATTACAACTGACGTATTTTATGTATATTATTTTTAACATAAGGATGTGTGCAATGATTGTCGGCAGTAAAAAAAATAAAAAGCTGCAAATATAAATTGTAAATAAAAAATAAACTTTTCTTTTTTTAAAATACGATTTTACTTGCTCTCATAAATGCACATACGTTTATGTTATTCGAGATCACTGAAGAGTAAAATTTTTTTTTTTCAAATTGCTTCAACTTATAACAAAGAAAATTATTCAAAAAAATTATCGGTAGTATTTTTCGTTCTCTTTTTTAATTTATTTTCTTGTTAAACAAAAAACAAGAAATTCCGTTATCAAAATATTTGTGCACTCAAGGAAGTAAAGTAAGATGTTGATGAAATCAGAAAAAAAAACAAAAAAACAAACTTCTCTACCGACTAATTAATCTAAGCTAGATATTTAATTATTTTCATTGCACGCTAGAGTTTTGTTTACTCATAATATCATGTTGTAACTTGAGCATATAATCAACTTTTTTTTATTTTCATTTTTTCATATTATTTGCCTTTTAAATACTAATTTTCATGTACTATATATATTTTTCAAACTACGATATCCTGTATTTTTCAATTTTTCAAATTTCATTTTATTATTTTAGTAATATCTACGAGTTTTTCTAAAAGCCAGAAAATATTACTGATAGCCTAAATCTTGAGTTGAATCTTTAGTATACATTGACACGTAACGTGTTAAATTTGTCTGCAGTATATTATCATCACTGGTTTTTATGTTTTTTACACAAAAAAACATATATATATATATATTATTTATTTAAAAATTTTATTTGCATTCTACCCCGTTAGCATACAAATAGAACTTTTCGCTTTTATTTTAAGTAAACTTTGTATTGTATTTCTGAAAATGTCAGACATGTTGGTATATTTATAAAGAATATATACGTGAAAAGTTGTCGTCGTAGTCACAGAATACTTCAAAATATAGTTTTATTATTAAATGACTTTATTTTCATGAAAAAGTTGAACCACGTTATAGTCGTACTAAAGTTTTGAGTTGACACGAATAACATACAATTATATTTTTTGAATTGCATAATCAACTGGATCATTATTGAGATTCTATTGGTACTTTGATATGAAAATCATTTATTCAATTATTTAATTAATTTCTAATTCAACGTCACGCAAGTAGCCAAAGCCATTTGTAACAGCACTGGTTTTCTTTGAAGTATATCAGCTGTGCATTTAATAATTTATTTGGTATACGAAATAAATATTAGAGATAAAACTTTTATACGGAGAAAAACTTTACTATTGATTGATATTTCTTCAAATTATCCAGTTATAAACCAAATTATCCTAGAAATAATGATAGATAAGTTGAGTATAAAACTCAAAAGGGCAGGTAACTTTTAATGACGACCATATATGAATAATTTATCAAATCATGCACTAAAAAAAGCTCAAATAAACTTATGTACTTGTATATATATATATACGCGATAATATTTAAAATGATTGCTCCGTTTATTTTTTTGCATTTCAATGATATTTCAACTTTAAAGTTCATTTTTTATTAAATGAATTCGAGCAATTTTGGGTAATTCAACTATGACCAATCTACTTAACAACATTAAAAGAAAATGAATAATTCAAAGAAATATAGTAATTTATAATGGAAAAAAAGAAAAAACTAGTGTTGGCAAATACGTGTCCATGTGGAGTTGGTTAAACACTATAAGACTGAGTCATGACGGTTTGTCGGACTGGAACGAAAATTAAAAAAAAAAAGAAATAAAAAATACATTAACCCGGGTAATATTTTCGCATGCGTCATGACAGGTATGTAATTGAAATGAGCTTATGAAAAAGAAAAAAATATATATTTATGAAAAAGATGATTATTCAAATTAATATCTATGATTATTGAAAAAATCAGTTTTTCAATTGGAATAATTTGATAATTTCAATTTAAAATACAACTTAATTTTTTGAAATAATTAAATTTTATAAATAGAAAATAATTTTTAAAAAAATTACACACGATTCAAGTTCAATAGAGGTTAATTTATTTAACAGAAAAATCTACCACATTTTCATTTACTTTATAATTCGAAAAAAATTGAATTATTATTATTTATTTACAATAAAATACATCCCAATAACATCGTAAATAGTTATCGTGTGAATTATCGTCGTGCTTCTTATTGTAATTGTATCCTTATCGTAAAGGATCTTCATCGGATGTTGTTATTGTATGTATGCCGCTTTTTCTTACACTATTAAACCAACGTAATTACGATGAACAGATTCATTTCAGGTTCATGGCATAATAGGAAATAATCGTATGTGGTGGTCATGCATACTTGTATCATATAAAAACCATAATTTTTTAAATAACACAAATAATTAAATTATAAAATAAATTCAAGACAGACAAGTAATTTTCCGGGTAAAAAAATAGAAAAGTAAATTTAAAAAATATTTATCGTTCATCTTTTTTTACTGTATTATTAAGTTAAAAGTTTTATGACTTGATTAATATATAATTCATCTGCATCAAGTGAAAAATTTTCTGTAATTTTCTGTCTGATGAATCACGTATTCCTCTTTTTTTTTTAATATGCCTTCTAATTAGAGGTTTTTTTTGCGAAAGAAAAATATATTTAACATATAAAAATTTAAAATAAAAGAAAATGTTATAAGGAAGGTAAGAGAAAATAGAAAAAAAAAAATTCAGGCAACTCAGTACACGAAGCACATGATGAAGATTACGTAATTACTTGGACACAGGGGTGACTAATAGTTGCAACCGGTAGTCATGTAACTTGGTATAGCTACTGTGCTTGCGCGATCATGAAGTAAGTGCATCAGTGTATGTCACGTATATAAATACTACCACGATAACGGTCCTCCTGTTCTGGACCAAAAGCGAAAAGGATATACATCAACATTTAATAGCATTAACTACTTTGAGTTATAGTAATAATGTAATTATTTATTTTTTTATTTTCAACTAATTGCTTATTAAAATATTGCAGTGTCTTCCGGCTTCTAATAATGAAATATATAAATTTATATATATTTATATTGTTTTACTTGAAGAAAAAAATCAACAGTTCATCGTTGATTGTTTATAATTTTTTTTCATAATGTATATGATAAATTGAAGCTGATTTATTTTGATATTAATTCGATAAAAAATGATATATAATTATGTTTAATTTGAAATTTTTCTATCAATCTATTATTACAGATAACGAGATAATGATAAATGGATACTGTAGTTTATATAAAATCAATAAACAATTGAATTGTTTCGAGTTAATATTAGCTTGATAAATATAATTGGAATTCGTTACGTTGCTGTTTAAAAGATAGATGGAAAAATTTGATACTTGTAAAGGCAAACATTGCATTTTATTTATTTATATATGACTTTTTGTTTTTTTTTTGCAGCTTGTGAGTGCTTGAAATATATGTGTAATGAATATTTTACTGAAGGTTTACTGATAATCTTGATTTGTAGAAAATTGCAACCAAGTAAAAGTTAGATTATGGTTATATGTGGAATCGTATAAATGTTAAAAAAGATCGAGCATATGGCGATTGTAAATAAATAAAAAGAAGCAATGATTCGTGAATGTGTGATGTGAAAAAGGTGAAAAAAAAAAATTAAAAAAGAAAAAGTAAAGCTGGATAAAAAGACCGACGATAGAGGTTAATGCTGTGATCCGGTTCAGGGGGCAGCCTCAATTCTTGTCTCAAAAACAAGGCCTTTTTGCAAAATTTTTTTTTATTTTTAGCAGACCATTTTAACTATAGCTATATATATCTTTGTACAAAACGTATACATAATTTGAATTGATAAACAGCTTGAAAATCGTGTGTCTTAACTTGAATAAAACATTGTAATTTTCATGAGTTCATTTTTATGTTTTTTTCATTATTTATTTATATTATTATTTTTACTTAATGCATGTTTATTTTTTAAAGCAACATTTGTGTATCAAAATAATTCGTAAAATGGTCATTTCAACAATGTAACGGGGTATATAAAAAAATAAATGAAAATAAATAAAAATGAAGAAAACAAACTCACATCTTTTTTTTAATTTAATATGTATACTCGGGAGTTTTTTTTTTATTTCTTTTGAGAGTAAGTGGGAAGAGGAGGATATATATAAACTGTCGGAAAAAGAGGTAAAAGTCGAACGATTGCGGTCGAAGAGCTGGATCGGTATACGAGAGATCTGGACAACATCGAATTGCCAGGGTCGAATGTAATTAATGATTGTGCCAGCGAGATGCTAAAGTTGTTTCATTCATTTATAAAGCTTGAGGATAAAAAAAAAATTAATTTACCTCGAATGAATCCATGCGAAAGAATTCTATTTTTCATCAGGGTAAGTAGATGAAGACAAAGTAGTCAGACAAACAAAAATAAAGTAAATAAAATTACCGCTCACAGAGTTATTAATATATTAATAATTTTAAAAAATTACAACTCAATACTGAGAATTAAAAATTAAAAAATTATACAGCTACTATTGGCTAGGGTGCATGAGTCATGTTTATATAAATTCAAAAGTGGAAATTATGAGAGCGGGAAGACAGGTCAAATGGTGTCAACTTTAGTATTTAACGACACATATTGTGAATGAGCCAGTGTCTTGACTTGTGTCAAGGGCCTGTGGTCTCATCAACAGTAATGACTTTATGAGACGTGTCAGTCAACCAAATGGTATTTGTCCAACGACAAAGATACGCTCTTGTCAAATGCATCACTGTATATATATGTTGCACCAACGGATGTATGAATATAAAAATAAACAAAAACTCAACGACAAAAAAAAAGAGGATACGCAGTCTAAATTAAAAAATGATAATCTGTTTTATTTTTATTGCAATCCAATAAAGAAAAAATTATCATTTTTATGGTTAAATATAAATTTTTTGCATTGATACATGAGTAAATTATCCGAGCTTATATTACTTGGACGTTGTAAATGTACTGGCACCTGAGGACATTGTGAGTATCGTAGGTAATTGAGCACGTGGGAACCGGATGAGAGCGATTGAAACGATCTAGCATTGGAAGCGAATCAGAACGAGTGGAGAAGACAAGATTTGTTGGATGGTTAGATAGATGGATCGGCGAGAACGCAGTTTTATCCGAGAAACTTTTGCACTTTGGGTCGTGAGGTCAAGCACCGCAATAAAAAAAATTATTTAATAATAATAGCAATAATTATTTCTTTTTCATTCTCAAGTTAATCTTTAAATAAATTTTTATTTACTAATTAATCTAT
Organism: Aphidius colemani; assembly: GCA_030523065.1. Classification (NCBI taxonomy): domain Eukaryota; kingdom Metazoa; phylum Arthropoda; class Insecta; order Hymenoptera; family Braconidae; genus Aphidius; species Aphidius colemani. The sequence continues at coordinate 3,007 of JAPYYR010000228.1, read as the reverse complement.
ATTTTGATAAATAAATATATTCATAACATGTCAAGTGACAAGAAATAAAAAAAATAATAACTATGTATACAAGAAAATTTTCATATTTAGTAGTTTTTGAATAAGACATAAATAATTCTGTAAATCACATGGATATATGTACCTATATCTGATTTTTTTTTATTTTTTGAAAATGGATCAGCTGGGATCTTGCCAGATCACTTGCAAAAAAATATATATAAATGTGCATGGTGCATGCTCGGCGTCCTCGAGTATTGTTTTGAAAGAAACGACGACCACGGGGTCGGTACACATGGCCTACCAACCAGATCGCAGGTCTGTGACCTTACGAGCGTTACAATCAAGACTAAAATACTTTTAATTTTCTTATTTTCTTTTACATTAGTTACACCTCATCCCCTCACTCTCATCTCTCTCTTTTGCTCTTTCTTGTCGACCTATACAGTGAATTGCCCGTATCGTGTACTCGCGATAACACATTATCACTGATCTTTGCTAATTACCGTCAGAGTTTAAATTTTTCTTTTACTTATAACTTATATAGTACTAAATTTTTTTTCCTTTTTTACAGCATTTTTTTTTATTATTCAAATATTCATGTTTATTATTATTATTTTAAAATCTTAATGTAATTTTATTCATTTTTTTTTGAAAAAACATAAATTCTTAATTTACGCTGGTAATAATATAAAATGAGTAGGATTTTTAAAAAAAGTATTTATATTGATGGTAATTATTGATTGTAGACAGGATACAATAATAATATAAAATGAATATTTTAAAATAATCAATTGTGATAATAATTATTGTCACAATCGTTTAATCGTTTTTTGAATAATAAATACATGCAGCTCGTTAAATTTGATAAACGTTAAGCAAGACACCGCAACTTGTGTGTGCATCAGTATGGTAACACGGCAAGTCGTTAAAATTTACAAACGAATCTTCTTCGGAAACCAGTTACCAACTGGTCAATAGCACTGTGAAAAATATATGCAGTTTGCTACCAACTGTTTACTTTCATCTCATCATTTTATTATTTTAATATTTTTTAGATCGTATTATGCTTTCTTTTATTTTATAAATTGCATATGAATTTAACAGGCAAAATGATGAATTTAAAAATCGAATTGATCAAAATTATCTATACCCAATTCAATAAAATATATGTAGCTGATGAAGCCTTGATGTGAGTCATGTTTTCATGAAAATAATAATATATCACATACACACATACATGCTTAATATGTCCCGAGCTGTATGACTATAAAACAATTATAATTTATAGACACATAAAAAAAAAATTGCATCAAGGTAGAGAATAAATTGTATGTTAATTATTACGCATAAAAAAAATGAAAAAATACATTTTGTTCCATCAATGTCAGCCACAAGAATAAACATTGAACAGCAACAAGCCTTATATGCAAATTATAAAAATTTAGGTGTTAATAAAATTTAATTTTCATTACGAATTGAATGAAATATTACTAATCGATTTCTGATAATTAACAATAATCATAAATACAAAACTTTTGTTGAAAATTTCAAGGGTATTTATTCATTGTTTTCCAGCAATTTATTTGGTTATTTTTTATTTTCATGTGACCATGAAATTATCAAGGCAGTCATCTGCATATATAGTTAATAATTTTGAACAAACAATTGTGTCAAGTTATTCAGGGGTAGTCATCGTAATTGATAAACAATAGTAACATAAAAATATAAATGAATAAATTCATAAAATGCAAAGAGAAAAAATAAATAAAAATAATAATTTTAACGCTCCCATAATTACTGAGTTATTTACAATTTAGTCATTATGACAATTTAAAGTTGAGTCAATCGTTGCAATGTCAGTGTACATAAACGTGCACTTTGATGTATTTCCGTTTCAACTTATTAAATGAGCCAAATAAAGTATATTTTTTTTTCATTTCTAATTGTTTTTTCATTTAATTTAAAATGTCATGTTACAGTCAAGTATTAAACAACAAATGATATAATTTTCAAGAAATAACCAACAAATCAACATGAAGAAAATAAAAGCAAACAGAGTGTGTGTAAAATCGCGCAAAAGATAATGGTACACGGTTAATCAGGGACCGTCACAAAGAGTGCTTCAATTAAGCGCCTCGACAGAGGCAATAATATGGGAACTTCACGCAAGAAAGAGCCCAGCCCATCCTGCTAATGTTGAAAGAAAAAAGAAAAAAAAAGTAAATAACTAAACATAAAATAGACAAATTAAAAAAATTTAAAAAAAGAAAAAAAAAAAACACTACACATACAAGCACAATTTAATAGCATCAAATTGAGCTGCATGTAATTCACAAGACGATTATTACGTAGCGGCATGATAAATAGAAAAGAAAAGAAATATAAAACAAAAATAAAAAAAAAACATAACAAAATAAAAAAGAGTAATAATAAAAATAGAAAACACTGACATTTAAATTACACATTATATTTCAAACAGGAGTGGTTCTAAAGTGATGAAGATATTTTGCGTATAGTTGCGTAGTGCTTGTTGATTTATTGATTAATAAAAAATAAGTAATAATTTTAAATAGCATAATAGCATATATTGTCTATTGAATATAAAAAAAAAAAATTTGCATAGATCACAAAGTGAAAAATATATCTGTCAGAAAATGAATTTTAATTATAATCATAAACTGAGTTAGTTTTCATCAACTTAAGGGTTTACTAAGGATATACTACAAAACTTTTTAATGAATGTAATAACCTTCCTACTTGTCATCATCAAGTGATGCATATATTTATATCTACTATATTTTTAAGAGTGAAATATAGCTCTCACAACAGTCCAACAACTTTAAATGAAAAAAGTACCAATAAAAAAATGAATATACTATGTAAACTATTATAGCAGTTTATTTATTTTTACAAGAGCGATCCCGCGCTTCCGGCCCGTGATTGTGTATTTTCTTGTGTACCTATATTATAATTGAAAACAAACGCAAAGCTGGAAAATTCTGAAAAT
>JAPYYR010000227.1:0-50560 GCA_030523065.1 Aphidius colemani | reverse complement strand
ACAGTAGCAGGGTCGTAAAGTAAAAACGATTGAACAGACGCATATAATTCATGTTTTTTTTTATCAAGTTAACAGCAAACGCGAAAAATCTGGAAAATGATCGATATATAAAGCAACACCCTCTGAATATTATGCAAGCATAAAGTTTCAAACCGAAACGTTTGTTGTCGAGTAGGACGTTACAAGCCTAAAGCAGGTTTCGTCTAGTAGTGCCGATAGAATATATTTTATAGATGCATGAACATGGTCGATTATTGTATACGTGTCTATCATCTTGAAGCAAGCATGTGGTTATTTTAGAATTATTTTTTAAATGCGTCTATAGAACAATTGTGTCTTGTAGTACATACGTGTCGTTCAAAGTTCTCTAGATCATATTTTATGAATATTCGATAGTCATAAATGTCAATGTATTTTACTATTTTTACACGGGAATCTAACACTATGCCTTACTGGTCAACTATAAAACTGAGCTATATTTACAATGAAAAATATTTATTTATATTATACAGGTGGAAAGATAGAAGAAAGAACAATATTCTTAGCAAAACTTTCGTCTTTAAAGTCTCCTTTGTATATACCCTTTCGAATTTGTCACTACTCAACAGACTCATTTTAATCATATTTTTATTTCTAATTGTTACGTGATAAATTTAAGAATTAATAATTAAACTTTTTTAATATTTCAAATATTGTTCTAGTATAATAACATACAAAAAAATGAGCTTATTTTTATGAGAAAAGTCTAGATTGCGTTTTGTTTGTTGGACATTTCTAGGCAATTGTCAGGCAAGGTGTCCATTGAGTAAAAAAAAAATAGAAAAGCATCAACGTGCTATCGTTGTACGTGAACAGAGTTTGAAAAGAGGGCTTATCAGGTCGTCGTATTTGTGCGTAGCAGATTATTGAATTTATGGACGGTAGAAAAGATTTTAGTGTGCCCGTCAACTCGTTTGTGCTTCTATCTATCCTCGCCACCCCTATGTCCCTATATATATACACATCCTGGCAGGCCACAGAGATACCGAGAATATATCCAACACACAAATATATACAGCCCACAGTAGCATTATACAAGTTGAAGCTCTCATGGGTCTTTATATGCTTACCATCATCCATTCATCCAGATATACATATATATTATATACATCCTAAAATCATTCTCACTATTGCGCACAGTGTCAAGCTTGACTGTTTTAGAGAGGGAATTCAACATATATCTATTTGTATACTGGGCTTATCAAGCGTTACAACAAACATATAAATCGCTAAATTCACTGATATTGCGGATTCTCGATAAGTCCGTATAGCTATATATATTTTACACACAACACTTATATGTTTTTGTGTAAATTGCTATGGTCTCGAGAGGATTTCCTCGATTATTTTCGGCTTATATAACTATCCGAAAAAAATTTCAACAGTTTATATTCAAATTGTTATTTATCAAGAAAACACTCAATCGTTATTTGAGCTTTTTTGCATCATTGACAAGTAAATTTAATACTCAAAATATAAAATGGATTTTATTGGTAAAGTATTTATATTTTCATGAATAAAGTTGATTTATAAAAATCCAACGAGATGGATTTTGAAATTTTTTATTTATTTCATGTGTCATATCAAATGTTCGGAGTTCAAGCATGCTTCCATAAAAATTCCAGAGAATTCGTAAATACTCAGGCTATACTACTTCGCTTGCTCTTAGTCTACCTCTTTTCAATATGATTCTATCGAGCGTATAGCGTATCCGATATATTTCCGTTTCCTATATTTTTTTTTTTTTTCATGTCTCCACACACTTTTACCGCTCCTATGGCCACATAACAAAAATATTACCGAACCATCAAGAGTAAAAAAAAAAACGATAATATACATACATACATCCATCAGACAAGCATCGGTTTCGTAGAAAAAAAAATATCAGCAGTAATGAAAATATATAGACGAACGAGTGGCTTTTCATGAGAAATTGACGGTTATGGTGACCGAGAGTATCCATTTTCATCATTCACATAAGATTTTAGTTTGGATTTGATAGGTCGAGGGTTCTTTATGTCATACAAAACGACAAGCGAGTATTACCATCATAAGCATCAAATTTATCCTCTTCGAATACTCTATTGATTGGTATTCGATTTTGGTGATTTGGGAAGTGCCTATTTTTTTTTTTTTATCAATTGTGCATCTCGTAGAGTGGTACAGAAAAAAAAAGAAAGTGAAATAACAATATTTTTAATAACCGAATATTGATGATTAATAATTCTCTTAAGAATAATAATTCAATTTTTTCATTTTAAAATTATTAATGCTGTATACACGTCATGTACTTTTCGTGTATATTATGCACAAAGTGTATAGGTATTTTTATTTTTTTCAACTTTCAGGTATTGCTTTTTCGTAAAATACAAGGGAATACCAGTGGGAGCCATTTTTTGTAACTCATTCAAAGTGTACACTGAAAACGATTTCAATCCCATTAACCAACGCCAAACTGGCTCAGATAACTTTCCACAAGAAAGATTTTCATGAAAATTCCAGAGTGTATAAGGGAAGAAATACTGAAAAGCTTGGGGTTAAAACGTATATCTGGATTATAGTTGGATTATCTTGTGCGAAAATAAGTAGACAGGGCAGAACACCAAAAAACAAGGTATGTATAAAATTTAAACAAGTAATAATCAGGCAGCCTTAACAACAAAAAGTTTTTGTCTGTATTTTATTTTTTTATATTATTACGAAAAAAACAAAATAAAAAACAAACTACTGAGTACGTGAATTTTTGGAATATTTAATAAAACGTGTCGTTAAAATTTAAAACAATCAAAAAGGAATTTATATAACAGAGAAAAGAATTGATCGTTATTTTTTAACTTCTGTCAATCACTACATGTTTTATATTTTTAATCGATATTTTTTAGATTTTATTATCGAAAAATAATCATGGAATTCTTTTGTTATTTATTTATAAAAGAGGGAGGGCTCATCGAATATACATATAAATTGGATGGATAATTTCTAGAGCATTCAATTTGCAAAACGTTGAAATGCATCAAATTTTTTCAACTTCGAGTGTTTCTTTGTCAATTATTTTGTCACTGGTGAGTTATAAGCTTTTTTTAAAATAGATTTATTAACTTTTTAAATGAAAATATTGTTGACAGGTTGGCAATACAGAAGCAGAAATGTGGTACTCAGATCCTTTCACAAATATTGATTCTAGTTTAAACAACTTTGAAACAACAAAAAAAGCTCTTCTGGATGATATTTATTCGCGAAAAATATCGGAATTGTGTAAATTAAAAAATCAGATGTTTGATAAAATTGAACATGATGATGATTTGATTACTGAGGAATGGCAAAAAGCTGACACTAAGATGAGTAACTGTTATCAAGAACATCTAGCTTTTCTTAATAGACAAATCGATGAAGCTAATGAGGTGAGGTTGAATTTTTTACTTCAAGAAATCAAAACAATCATTAACATATTTAAATTTAAATTTTAGAAACAAGAAGCTGCCCGATCAGCTATACGTAAATTGAGTATTGGGGCATCTCCATACGTCAATGACTATCGGAAATTCGTGCATCATCTAACAAACGATGTCAATACAAATCAGGGCTTTAAGTTGTCTATGGAAAATTGTGTTGACTCGGCTTATAATGATTTTAGCCTAACTCAAATAAAGTCATTTGTTCCTGTATGCCCTTATGACAGATGGTACTTCTGTTAAATTTTACTTCTTTAAAGTTTTCGACAGTATTGAAAATAAAAAATATAAACAAGTATGGTCAACAGACAATAGATAACACACGGCAATGTTGTAGAAATAATAAAGTACATAGTATGCTTTAATTATAATTATGAAGTATTTTAACATGGACCGAAGTTTTCTAATAATTTCAAAAAAATTATCAACTATTAATACAAGAACAAAATTACTCACATTACGTTGAAGCAGGATGACCAAAAAACAGGATTTCCAACAGCAAATAGATAGCACTTTATTCAACCAACTTCTGAAATAAAAAAAAACAAAAATTTTAAATGAAAAATAAATAATATATCAGGAAGGAAAATATGTTCAAACATGAAAATTGTTGATCGTTTTTTTTTTTTTTTTTTTTTTTTTTTTTTTTTTTTTTTTTTATAAAAAACACGTTTCAATTGTAAAATAAAAATAAAATATAAATATGAGAATTTAATAATAAAACGCAACGTGCTCATCACGCAAATTTGTGTAATATTATTATGACTGTTATGACACGACAGTTGTTATTTAATATTTTGTCACATATTTTAAGTAAATAAAAAAAGTAATCCATCCTTCCGGAAGAAATTGTTTTTTTGATATATATATATAAAACACGAGATTGAAATGTATATAAATTGGGAACATTCAGTATAAAAAACATTCAGTAAGAAGTGCAGTTTCTACACGGTTAATTTGAAAAGGTCAAACAAGTGTTATTTACAATGAAAGTGATCATTGTTTTGGGAATTTTCATAGCGTGCTATTCTGCAAGCCAGGTAAGTAAATTTTAAATAATAATTTCAATACTCATCAAAATCTGTAATACATGTTTGATATGAAAATAAATTATTTTAGGCGTTTGATTGTTGCAATGATTCAAAACCAGAATCTATTCAAACAATGGATAAACAACTTTCTGATATAGATGAAGATTTCAACGAGTTTGAGAATTTGATTGATGGAAGAATATATAACGAGTACTCTAATGCTATGGAATATCTTCAAGGTTATTTGATGGACTTCAATAAAAAACATACAAAAGAACAATGTATCTGCGGTATGTATTTTTTATAAAATTAACTATTTCCAATGGCAGTAATTGTGACATGTATAATAATTCGGTTCGTTTACTAATGACAGGTAAAAATTCAGAAAGCAGTATATGCCAATGCATACAAAAAATAAATGACAAAGCTGTTGAAATATACAAAGATCATACGAAAACTGTCACTTTGCATCGTAACATGCATTTGAAGTATCTAAACAATGAGACAACAAACAAAACCAATGTAAGTATACGTAAAGCCAAAAACCTAAATAATAGTTTTTTTTTAATTTTTTTAATCATGAAATTTTTCAGTTGATTCAGCAATTTCGAGATTATTTTAATAATCAATTCTTTATATGTCAATGTTTATTATCTGGTAGTCAATCATTAAAATGCTACCAACAAACGTTGAGCAAGATAGAAAGTGTTGAAGATCTTGAAAGAGATTTAAATGAATTTAAAAATTATTTTCTTTCTCTCTGGATTGAGTCAGTAAGAAATGACTTTCGAAAAATTATTGATTCGTTTGTGAAATCATTGGAAGCTCACGAAACTTCATTTGATAAGTGTACAGAAGAACCACTGTATCCAAATCCAGAAGAAACAGGACCAATAACTTCAACTTCAAGAACTTATCAACCATCTGATGTACCAACAAATAATTCTCCAAATAATTCTCCAAAAGATTGTCCACAAGGTTGTCCAAAAAGTTGTCCAACACATTGTCCAAATGCTTGTCCAAAAGATTGTGACAATAAGCATGATTGTTCCGGTTGTCAATTTTGTATAAAATTACAAATTTAATTAATTTTTCGTGACATCGTTAAAAAACATATTGCTAAAGGGTAATACTTTGCAAGTCAATTGTGATTGACATAACAAAAACGAAGAAAAATGTTTATTTAAACTAAATAATTTGATTATTTCTATTCATCAAATTATTTCACAAAAAAATTGATTCGATAAACACTTTGAATCAACCACATATAATATGTTTTATTATTTTATCTTTAACCCTCATCTTGAAAAAATAAAATTATTTTATTTCACATATGTATGAGTATTTGTATTGCCACCACACGTAATAGTATTCATATATTTTCATACATAGTTTCAAGTACTTCTATGTACAATAAAGTTTATTCAAGACTAAATATTATAGGAGTGATCAAACTAAGGGAGTAATAACATAGCTCAAAATAATTGTTCCGTTTCCATCGACTCATGTACACGAGTGTTTTCGGAAGTAAACCCTTAATGAATTGCATTTGTGCATTATAATAAAGAGTACATATGTGTTTATATAATAGAAAAAAGAAAAAATAATAATGAAAAGCAAGGGGAAAGTATTGAAGCAAAGGCTTGGCAAGTTAGAGAGAAAAAAAAAACAAACATCATATTACTGAATGACGTGAGCTTTCAGGATGTAAGACGTGCTGGTGTACATAAGAAGGAGACTACACACACAACACCCTCTGGCAGGGTGACTATTTGAAAAAGACCAAAAGACCTGTATACACTATTTTTTTTTCTTTTTTCTCAACATAATACAAAATACCGAATGAGAGAAAAAGCATTTTTTTCTCTTTTTATTTATACTAGTTTATTTATTTAGGCTTAAATTTGTCTAAGGTTTTATTGTTATCACTTGGATTTATCCATTGAATTCAAAGCGAAAAATACAATTTAATTTTTCTTGGTTTGTTGATACAATTTTTTTTTTTTTACTCTATTTAATTTTTTAATAACAACTTTTCTATTCGTTATTAGAGTTTACTTTAAAATTAATTCTGTCAACTTGTTATATTCAACAAAAAAATATTTGGATGAGAAATAAAAATAATGTGTTTATTTTAAAAATAAAAAAATAAGTTTAATACTTGGGTTAATAATATATCTGTATGTTTTTAATAGATGGATTTTGAAAAGGCTGATTCGTCTTTAAACATACATTTGAAACGTCTATAAACCGATTGAGACCATTGAAATTGAGTCGTTCAAGTATTTGAGATAGAAAAAATATTAAAATCTTTTCAAACGTGAACATCAATTTGCAAACGAAATAGAATTCATTTCAACAAAGCTAATGAATAAAAAAAAAAAAAATCATAAAAGCAGTAGTAATTGTAAAAAAGACAACTAATTAGTTGATTAAAAAATTAATATCAATATACTTTTTTAACGACAAATAAAAATATAAATAAATAGAAAATATTGATAGAAAATATTTTATTTTCTGGTTCGTAAATTATGGTAAAATTTAATGACACTCCAATCAGCAAATTCAGCAAGTTTAACGACCGGAGACATAACGCCCGGTTGCATCTTCGACAAAATCATCGGAATTGATGGACGGAAGAGGTCTCTTCCACCTTTCTGATTTTTGCCCAGAGCGATCGTAAACTCAGAAACGTATAGAATTGACCTTCATGTAGTTATAGAATACCAGCTATGGAACATATACGTTAACATCCACCAGATAGAGAGAAAAAAAGCATAAAAAATAAAATAAAAATAACAAGAGGAAAGATAGTCTAAGTTTTTGATCGTCTAACGGTAGTGATCTACAGGATGGCAGTCCAGGGCTACTTATAAGCGGTTTTCCAACCTTTTACGATGCGACTTCTTTTTTTTTTCAAAAATATTTGGTCTGAAAATATTTTTACGCTCCATTTACTAGGGCTACTATATGAGGGATCAAATAAATAAAATTATGTTTATATATAAAAAGAGCAACAACACAGATACAATAAAAATAAAAAAAAATATTTCCATTTAATATTGTTATTTTTGAATATATTTAGTACATGATGAGGGACGTATTTGCTAAAGGGTTTTTATCTAATCGATAACGCTGTTCAAGGACACATTTAAAGAGAGGGTGAACTATCATGGCAGCCTGTTAAACACAGTGAAAAAAATCTCCCTCAACCCCCTGTTCAACCAAGTGGGTGGAAGCTGGAACAACCTTAATTTGAAGGTGAACACTCGTAAAAAATTCAAATAAAACAATTGGTTCCATTTTACATGGAAAATATTTTAAATTTATTTTTGCACAAAGATTCTTTATGCTTGAGTTATTTAATAAACATAAAAAAACTAATTATATATTCATCAAAAATGTTGAAATTTTTTACATTCGATAAATACCGTTATACGTGCATTGAGATATAAAGGGCCCGATAAAAGTGTCTATACATAAGACAAGACATTAAACCAAACACTTTCAACAATCGACACGCTTTACGAGTATCATCATCAAGCGTATCAACTTAAATACTTGAATTGTTTAGCTTTAAAATCCTAATTAATAAAACATTCAAAGCCATCATTAACCTATGAATAATGTATGCGATATATATCAACACACAAATAAATTTTTAAATATATGAATATTAGCATATATCTCTGAATAATATATATTTTTTTTGAAACAAAAATACAACAACCTCTAAACTTTGATATATAATTAATCAAAATAAATAACCCTATAAAAAGTTGAATACTAAAATAAACAAAGTAATATTTTCTAATTTATTTTTAATTATTTATTTATAATTTATTTATGTTTATTAATGAAAATTAATTTCTTTTTTGAAGCTACCGGAAATTATTCAACGTATTTACATAACAATGATTTATCAACGACAGACGATTTAGTTCTAATAAAAGCTCACAAGTGACAGTAAGGTCACGAGGACCTTTAAAATGTTATACAAATATAGATAATTTCGTGGATTTATATATCTGCACACATGTCACTATGTTGTTTTCAGTTTTACAAGTGAGCAAAAAAATATAGGAGGCAGTGCATCCATGCACATCCGGTTTGAAAGAAAAAATCTTTTAAAATACAAACTTTTAATCTATTCAACATTTGACAATTAACGTGTCATAAAAATAACCCTATTAACTACTAAGTAATTCTCTTTTTATTTTAAAACCTATTAGCATATAAATATAAAGGACAAGAAGAAGAAGAAGAGAGATAATATAATTTCATGATAAAATTCCATGGTTGATGATAAAAATAGCACATGGTTTAACCCACATGGTCAGAGAAGTCTTTTGATTCAACTTGTCGTTTTTCAGTTGATATTTATTCTCTAGGGCAATTTCACAACTACACATATTATCATTTTAATTTTTTTTTTGACCAGTATATCGCGATGAAATTGTATATACATATTCAGATCCCTTTTCGCCTAATTGCAAAAAAAAGGGTCTTTCCCCTTTACTGTATGTGTACATGTGGAAACGAATACATACAGGGAAAGTATAAGTTTACCACGCGGCTCATTTGATCTCTCATGGGGATTTCTGGATTTCGCATTACGCTGAAGATAGACGCTTTCATCATTTCACTTTACTACCGGTGGATATATATTGCAGATGCTATATACAATAAGGTATGAGTATAAATTTACGTCAACGTGTGTTACCATTGTATGTCTTCATATTACTTTGCTACACACTTGTAGAAAAGTCACGTTTATATATTATTGTTCTTTTGATTGAATGACAGATACATGTGCATATAAATTTATTCAATGTAGTCATATCAAAATAATCATAATAAATAATCATTTGTTTAATCCTACTTGCTTATAAATTTATAGCTCGAATATTGATTTTTCCTACTGCCTTTAATAATGAATACTTTGATGGTAGAATCACGTAATCCACAAAGATTTTATTTATTTTTTGTCTCTTGATGAACTTCTTCGATTTAGGAAAGTATTTTACTGAATCTAGTGATTAATTAAATGTCATTAAATGCCTGATATCTTCCTGATGGTTTCTATTTATTTATTTATTTTTATAAATCGTCATCTATAAATCATCTGTACAAATGACTCGATACATTTATTCTTTTTTTTTTTTAGTTGCAATTAGTATTGATTGTTTTTATATAAAGGATTTTATTAATATCATTTCATGGGGATTATTTTTAACTGATATAAATTGTTCGAAAAAAAATTCATGTTTAATGGAAAAAGTAATTTGTATCATGAATTTTTTTATAAATAATGTATGATTATTTTTTTTTTTCTTTTGCATATTAAATTTTTGTTGATTTCATGTTTATGGTGTTGACGATATCAATATACACGATATACAAAGAACATGACTATGTATACAGTGTTTACGTGATATCAGAAAGCTCGTGCTTCGTAGCACACTAAGCTAATCGTTTGGAAAATTTTTAAAATATTGCTTGTCTGCATTGGAGTATTTTTTACACCTCTATATAAAATTTCTACCCTATAATTTTGTATTATTTTCAACTACATATAATTGATTTTATGTTTTTCTTTTTAAAATTTAACGTAATGTATCGAGAGCGGAATTGATGATAAATGATTGTTGATTAATGATTGAATAGACTATCAAAAAAAAAAAAAGAGAAATATATTTTCGTTAAAAATAATTGTAAAAAATTGAAAAGTAAAATAACCATTTAATACTTTGAATGAAAATAATTTTTGTATGATTTCGCTTTTTTTATATCTTTTTAATATTTATTGTATAGGAACGAAGTAAAGCAAAAGGTTTAAAGAAAACTACTGGGGATATGAAGATAATAGGTAATCCTTCAGCCGAGGATTACCTATTAACCTTCGCATCTTCCCACACCTCGTTTTTCTTGAATCTCACAATCCTCCACCTTTGCACTCTTCGCGCCCTCATATCCAAATGGAATTCAAGGCACGTTCAAACATAAAAAATAATAAAAAAGTGGAAAAGGAAAATAAAATGTAGATAGGTGAAAGGCATGCCTTAACGAGGCACTTAGTGACTCTTAAGGGTGACATTTTGTGAGGTAAATTTTAATCGTTTTTGATGAGAATTTGAAGTCGAATAACGACATCAAGAAAAATAAATACAATATTTATACATTGTCAATGCAAATTGTAAATGCAAAATTTGAAAAATAATTGCATTACAGTAAAAATCTAACATATTATATTAGTTATAATTTAAAAATTACCAGAAGAACAATGAAAGTCTTATGCTGTCGCGCGGTCTATTAAGAGCTAATATAAGGCATACTCTTTACTTAAGGTCAGTGATATGGTGATGAACGATTATTGGTGTGAAGTGTCATGATTAAACTGATTGAAAAGTGATTAATATATTTATACAAAAGATAAATTTATTTTAATTTCATTCAGAGCAAAATCTTTGAATGCATAATTGAATATATAAATAAATATTGTTAACTGAGTTGAAAAATTTATCACAGTTTCTGAAGATAAACGATTGCAAGCCGTGATTTGTTTACTTAAAAAACTAAAAAAGCCATTTCCCAGGGTTGCCCAGGTGAATTATTAACTTAAAAAAGGTGAAACTCACAATCTCGATAATTCTGTAGAGAAAAGTCAGGGCTTAGTCTTTTTTTTTTTTGATAAATCTAGTGGTAAGATCAGAGACACATATTTTATCTACGCAAAAGCTAAAATTTGTAACGCAACTTTACCTGATATAACCTACTTTTTTTTTTTTCTTTATATTTATCTTTCTTTCTTGTATATTTCATTTAAACCTCATGTCTTTTCAGCGTCTGTATTTTCTATATACATTTTGCTAATAAATAATGCAAAATGCCAAGATGAAGTAGACGGTAAGGACTAACATTTGCCGTGGCTCTTTTGCGACATAATCAGGTAAATAATTCATTGTTTGAACCTTCAGAGACCCTGCCGTATATCTCAAAGCTTCTAGTTCATATCCAAAAACAAGCGTGAGAGCCAAGACATTTGGCAATGTCTACGAAACCCAAAATTGACTGAGAGTGAAAAAAAAAAAAAATAACTTCGAAAGTATATGATATTGTCTTCTAGACATCTAAAATTTTACCTAAATTAGTTTGATGTTTTACATTTTCAATTAAAATACATAAATACAATTTTCAAATTAACCGAATTAATGAAAACACAGTATTAAATTGATTTTTAAATTAAAAATTGTATCAAGATATCAAATTGACAAACAAGAAAAACACATTTATCCATTTTTTTTTAAATTTTACAGTCAATGTGCCGAGACACGTTTTTGTATTAATTGTTAATTAAAAAACTATCTTTAGTACAATGTTATAAAGCTAAAAGGAAATAAAAAGTTATGTACGTACGTTGTTTGAAGGTAAAGTTACAATTTGTTTAATAAGAAAAGGAAAAAAATCGAGAGGAAAGAGGAAAAAAGGGAATTGTTGCATGCCATTAGCATATATCGCAGATCGATTCCAGTCCATTAACAATTCTTTATCAACGTGGGTAGACGAAAATATACGTTTACATAATAAAACGGTTAGATTTATATAAAGATTATTTTAAAAAATTACAATAAAATACAGTCTTATCATGACTGTAAATTGGAAATAAAATAAAATAATAATAATTAGCTTTTTTTTTATTATTACTAATTGGCATTTTTTTTCAATCAATATATTTTGTTTGAAAATAAATAATAAAATTTTATTATTTTAATTTATTTTAAATGTAAAAAATAGTTATAATAATATTTCCTGACCTTTCCAATTCACTGTCAAATTTATTTATTTATTATCGTTATTTTTAATTTATACATTAAACATGGTCAAAGAAAGCAATTATGATTGTTTTTAAATCTTTCAATGTCATGTTTATTTTGGCATAAAAAATAATAACGAAAATAAAGAAAAAAAAGAAAAGAATTTGTTAAAAAATAGAAAAGAAAAAACATCCATCTAAAATAATGACATTGACCTTGATTTTGACGTTATTCCCGTCGCAAATTTTTTTTTTTTCGACTGTATATCTGTGTAAAGCTAAATTTTATTGTTTGAGTAAAAATATTTCTATCTGAACTGTCACGCTTGTATGACAGTTGTGTTTTTCTTGTTTGAATTGTTTTCTCTTGTTTTTTTCTTATTTCACCGTCGTGGTTTTTTTATATTTTTTTTAATTCCATATTAATATATTTATTTATTTATTACATGTCATGTTTTGTTTTGTGCCAAGTTTGTGAAAAATTTTGAAGAATAAAAAAATCTATATGCAGACACTGCTGATGGGTCTTGATGGTAAAGTAAACCTACGCAAACTAGGCTTGGCAAAATCATGTAGATTAGTCTAATATACTTTTCACGAAGGATCATTCATCAACATAGTGCAAAATATGTCAGAAAGTGACGGGTGTGTGTTGTATTAAATATCTGGCACCTAAAAAATTTGATGTTTCGAAAATATTCTAAAAGTTTAACAAGAAAAAAAGATAAATATTTGATAATATTTATATACAATATTTATAAATAAAGTCATCGAGTGTATGTATATTAATTTTTTAAAAATTTAAAAATATCATTTTTACTTTTGAGAATAAATTAATATTAAATTAACATTAAATTTGGCAATTGTTAAATATTCTTGTTGTAAGATATTTATCAAGTTAATAAGTAAGTGAAAATGTATATGAGAAACTTGTAAAGAAGAAGTCATAAATTTATGTCTAGTCGAGTTTCCAAAGTAGTGTATGCCTACATATATGATGAATATGATAAAATAAGCTGTACTGTATATACGTATGAAGACTCAAACTTTGTTATATACGAAAATTGTTATTATATGAAAAATGTAGTTTAATAATTAATAAAAAAATATAAAACATCAATCAGTCAATTTTATAAATATAATATTTTTTCTTATTTATAGTATATGAATTTTGATTAGTTGCAATTAAAGTTAATTCAAGTAAATGCATTAAACTGCATGTGCACTGTAGTGTAATACGATAAATTATATGTGTTTCAAAGTTTGATTGGTATTAATTGGCTGAGTTGCTTGACACAAACTCATCGTATTTCTGCTTCATATAACACACAATAGTTGTATGCAGCCATGAAACTCCCTTGGAAGTACAGATTATATCAAGGCAAACAAAATAACCATGAAAAACAACTATTAAAATCAATAATTATATTATTGAACTAACTCATGCAATTATTATTTATTAGCTCAAATTTATTGTCAATATATGAATTAAGAAAATAAAGATCATATGAAAAATAATTAAATATTTTATCTTTATGAAAATATAATAAATTAATTTTCAATTTTAGGGAACAACTGTCAGCTTGGATAAGTTAAACAAAAGAAATAAATAAAAAATAAAACTTTTATTTTTGATTTATTATTTTCAGTTGGAATATAATGTTTTGAAAAAAAGTAAAAATTATTTTTCGAATATAATTATTATGGTAGAAAAAAAAAGACGGTCATTGGCATGAATAAAGTATTTGCCATTAGAAAATGTTAACGGGTGGGCTTTTTCCAGAATAACAAAACTGGCCTGTTGCCAGTGAAATTTAACACATTAAATATTTTTATTTGTCTCTAAAAACATGCTCAGTTAAGTGTCTCATCGAAATTAATGTGAATTCTACTGTTGACTTGGGCTTTTGTATATATTTTTAATTTTTTAATTTCATTATTACACAATTAGCTCAATAAAATTCTATCAATATTCATTGTAAACATTAATTAATATTTTAAGAATAAATATAATAAATTAAATATCAAAAAATATTTTTAATTATTTTCAATTCAAATGTTTATCAAGTACGTAATATATCAGCGAATATATTTACTCAAATTTAAAAATTTAAATTGAAACCTCTTCAAGTGTCGTAATTTATTTAAAAAATTTCAAATATTTTATGACATTTCACGTATGCTACTATTATTATTTAAATTAGTGAATAAACTCGATGAATTTTATCACGTATGCTCGAATGGTTGTATCAGAATTTTTTCATATTGATAAAAATAAAAAAAATTCACTATATGTTTATATTATTTCCATTATTTTCATATGTATATTTTTTTTTGATATGATATTTTCAATTTTTATTTTTCAACTACGTTGGATGCTATATTTATTACTCCCCAATGGCAAAAGTAAACATATACGACGTCAAGGTGTGCCTCTTCTTGTTACTAATATTATGCAAAGAGTATCTAAACTACAGGTATTTCCATTTTGCAGGAAGTCAATGCCCGGGTAAAATAAATATATGCATTTTTTTTTTCAATCAAATATTATATAGAATAGTTGTTAAAGTCTATGTACTATTTTTCGTTTCATGTAGTATCAATCAAAGTTGCGTTGTAATCATAAAATAACTGTCGAATTCTTAAAACATAAGCGGATAGGAGTTTACGTTTTATCATAAATTTTATTTACTATCAAAAGCTGCTGGACCATGAGTTCAATAGACAATATTTATCCTTTTTACTTTTCTATTTTCAAAACTTAATCATCAATGTTTATTCTATCATATAAAATTTTTAAAAAAATAATAAACAAATATTTACAATATTATTATTACAAATATTTTTTCATGAATTGAATTCAATTTCAATTTTATTTATTATTTTTTGAAAATTGTTTTTCATGTTTAAAAAAATATATATTTATTTTATAAAATAAATTCTTTATTGGGAAATAAAATGAATAAAATGAGGTCAATGTTTATTAATTTTTTGATGTATTTAAGGTGGTAATTTATGTTGATGAAATAATTTACTTTTTTGTAAATGGCTCAATTAATGTATGCATTTACATATTAACGCGATTAATAGAGAATAAAAAAAAAAGAATTATGAGTAAATATAGTATCCTCAAGTTGAAGAAAAGACAACGGCCTTGAGAATATGAATGACCTTGATAGTTTGAGGCAGGTCATGCTGTTTGAAAACTGCACTAAGCGTGTGCCTTGGTAAATGTTAACCGGCTGTATAATTATAGGGCAGTTTGTATATGATACAAAATTGTTGGGGCTTCAGGTCATACTCAATACAGGTATTCTTTAATGTAAACCTGTCTTGAATGCACGTATTTTCAGTGGATGCAACATCATGCAACATTGAAGCAACTTTATGTTTACAGTACACTTCAACTTCACTCAATTTCCAAGTAAATTGCAAATACCCAATTTTGAAAGTGCAAATTTTCAAGATGTTTATTATCATGTATTCATATGTAATATTTATTTAGCTCCGAAGAATTTCTTTACCAATCGCTAAAGTATATTATTTTTATAATTTTTCTATTTTTTAATAAAAATAACATCAAGTTATTTCTATGTAGCTATTTTCACGTAAATTTATTTCATGAATTAATAAAATGGAAATTAAAAAACATCTACACTTGATAAACGGTTATTGGTAATCATATTTTCTAATAAAATAATTTTTAAAAAGTAATATGTAAATTAAAATAACATTAAAATAAAAATAAAGGATTTTTCATTTAAATGCTTTTTTCTTTGTCGAATAATATGAAATTTATTCTTTGCAGATTTTAAGTTTTAAGAAATAATAAACCTTGGATATACATGTAAGTTATAACAACAGAAAATTCAAAGTATCATTGAGACAAAAAAAAAGATACATGAGTTTGCCGAAAATTTTACTTTAACACACAATGTTTCTTTGAAGAGTCGTAAAAGTTAACGACAGCAGAACAATCTGATTTTGTACCTTTTGTCTTGAAGACAATCCTCCAACGCTCTACACTATGCCATTTGAATTTTTTTTATTTAAATTTTTTGTTAAATGTACACGACATCTTCGTCCTACACCCATTTCTCATAAAAATACATCATGAAAGAATGAAAATATATATATAAAAGGAGTCAGTGAATTGTATATATACATTTTTTTTCATTGCCAAAATGAAAAAATGAAAGAAAAAAATAAACACAAGACTTGGAAAATATAACAAATTGACTTTTACATCTTGAAAGTGATTTTTGTTTTTACAAATGAGACGAACCAAAAAAAGAAAAGAAATAATAAATTAAATTATCATTAAAAATTGGTGTTTGTTTTTTTTTTTTTTTTCAAAGATAATAAATTATTTGATATGAAAATTACGAGACATATAAATTTACAAATTTCAATGCGACAACTTGCAAATTATTGTAATTTAAGTTGAACAAAAGTTTCATCTTTTCATCTAGTTTTATAATTTATAGTTGACAAATTTTATTATAAAACATATAACCATTAAATCGTCATATTAACAGTCGTATATATACTTTGAATGGTATGTAATGAGTTTAATAGCTTTTCTTCATATTTCAGTTTAAATTTTGACGAATTTGAAATGTCGTAATGTTATATTTTATTTCTTTGAATCGAAACTTTGAGTATTATATAATTTCAATAGAGAAAATTTGCGTATTGCATGAATGTTAATTTGTCAAGCATAAATACTGAAAATTACAATTTAACATTCAACACGAAATACCAGTGAAAAAAAAGGAAAATTTAATAACAAGTTTTTAATGTATTTTGTAAGATAAATATTTTTAAATTAATGAAAAATAAAATGAAAGCAAAGCTGTATGAATACGAGAAATTTTCCACGAAATAATATAGTTCAAAGTAATACTCAAGTACGATTTGGGCAAGTTGTTTTTTTCTTTTAAACTAATGAAAAACTTTTATATATTCCAAGTTCAACATTATTTAAATAAATTCAAGTTTGTAGGGCGTTGACGTTATGACGAAGTGAATGAGTCTCTATACTCCTCTTGCCCTCAGGAAATTATGGTAATTTTACCAGACGTTTTGGGACCATAAAAATAATATGATGGTGTTTTGAAAAAGCTACCGGGTACTTTGGTCATGCATACATGTTTTTTCGTGTGCATGGATGATTTATTTTTCACGAGATAAAAAAGAGGTGACGTTACTCAAAATGAATCTTCAAAGGTGAGGCATGTAGGCGTACTAAGGCTTCTCTCATTTAAATATATATATATTTTTTTTTATTATTTCAACTCTGTATCTATTGGCTTTTGATCAATTGTACAAGTTTCTTTTCATGAAAAAATTCTTTCATCAAATACAGCACAAAGTAAGTTAATTTTAATGATTCTATAACGAGAAAGTAAAAAATGAAAATTTTAAAATAAAAAAGAAAGAATATGTTTATATTTTTACAAGAGTTTATTTGCAGCTTATGAGCCACAAAGAGAAAATTATTTTCGTAGCAGAAGAATTTTTTCCTTGTGCAAATATACGGACATGAAAAAAAATGAGTTTTTATTTTGTATTTTTTTGTTTTTGACCCCTAAAAGATGAGCTTCACAAAATGTGTTATGTCATGAGGTTGGGTGGGATTTAAACGTAGGTATAACCAATAAAAATTATATTGCCTCCGAGGGTTAACATCAATGAGGAATGGGTAATGTATACCATGGATATAGTCGTCTTTTTCGATGGATTAAATTTTAGAGCTCTAACACTGTAAATGTATTCTATGCGTGATTCTCGAGACTATAAATGTGAATACGGGGGTTTAAATTTTCACTGCGAGGGACAATTTTTGGTAGACGATCGATACAGAGAGATATACTCAAGGTTGAATGTAGAACATTTAAATATTTTAGTTTGTAAAATAATTCAAATTAATATATATATGCGAGTAGTTATTTTTTAAAATTTGAAAATCACATCAACTTGATGCTTAATTTGTAATGTAATTTTTTCTTCTGAAGCTAAGACATTTGTGTGTCGAAAAAGTAATTTAAAGTAAATCCCATTTTGAATTAATTAATTTGAAGCTTAAGGCCACATTTGAAAACTTTGAAATTTATATTATATTAATCATTATCATTATTTGAATAGTCCGAAAAAAAAACCTATAATCTTTTACAATGCTTTTCATTCAGGCAGAATGTGAACGATATTATAACTATGTCCTGGAAAACTATATTATTATATTTCACGAATTTTTTTCTCTCATTTTTTATTCCATTATCTCAATTCTTTTCAACTTTGTATGAAAATTATAATACGGTTTTGTAAAATCTATCAAACTGTATGTGTATAAAATAAATTAAATTTCAATTTTTTATTCTTTTCATTTTCATTGTTATTTTATGAAAACCAGATTTGACGAAGATTAAATAACTGTTTCAACTCGTCTTAAGCAGTTTTTTTTAAAAAAAATTTACTAGCTTATAGTTATGACTCATAACTCGCGATGAAAATTAAAAATAGTTTTTTATTTTTTATATCAGAGAAAAGAAAAGGTGTTGAAAAAATACATTGGACCACAAACCGAATGTTCAATGATTCATAACGGAAAAAAAATAATTAAATAAATTATAATAAATAAAAATTAAAAAAAAAAAATTAACAATGTCAGCATTGTATTGACCGCCAAAATCTTTTACTTATATTTTCAGCTTAAAAATAAAACGAAAAGCAAACCACAAACACAATTTGGGACAACCGTAAAAATATTAAAATATTATTTATGCTCAGTAATGTCGAGTCTGTTTAAGGTCATGTAAATTTATGCTGATACCACATGCAATTTTGCTTATTACATAATCATGTCATAAAACAATTAAATATATTTTGAAAATTATTTAAATATTTTCCATTGAGCGCTTATTATATCAAAAAAATATTAAAAATAATATATTTTGGGTCAACTATTTAGATAATAATTTATTGATAAGTGTAAAATATTTATAACAATTAAATTCTTCAATTAATTCATTCAATTTATCAAACATTATTTTTTTATACTTTTTTGTGTGGTTTATTTCATTATAATGTTACTTTAATTTTAAATTACTTTTTATACCCGATAGACATGCCAGGTAATTTCAATTGGGATTTCATGAGTTTGTAGATTTATTGAGCGACACAGAATTTAAAGTGCATGTATTGATACATTTTTTATTTCAAACGACCCGAAAATCTCATTATCTCTGTGCATTGCAAAATGACACGAAAAACAAATCAAGTATACAATATATTTCAAACTAACATCGTAAACTTTTCTTTACAATTTATAATATCATTTCATTTTCATTATTATTACATTTGTCAAGACTTTTTATTTTACTTTGTAAGGCAAAATGAAAGCATGCACCAAATGTAACTGAGTGCATATATTGATTTGTTTTTTTCAAGGTTTACAATTTGACAAACCTCTCCTACCTCCCAAATATGAAAAAATATATATAGTAAAATTAAAAGAAAAAAGTGTTTGACATACACACAATTTCGTTTCATTCACGGTTCGATCGTAACAGGTGCAAAAACATTTTAAATTGAATTTTTTTCATTTTCATCTAACCAACGAATAAACACAGAATAAATGAATATATATTTTATGCAAGTTTGTCATTAAAAAAGAATTTGAAAATAAAATATATTATGAAACGATTTATTTTTAAAAAATTTCCCAACATAGAAGTATCAAGTATATGATTTGCAAATTAGTTATCATTTTTATTGGTTACAAAATGCAAAATTAATTTTTTTTTTTTTTTTTTGCAAGTGCGTGTGTATTATTAATGTCATGTTGCAGACTTTAAGTTACTATCGTCGTAATTTGTGTTTATTTACCGCCCGCGTTTCTCACTAATGACACCTCACTGTGGTCTCATAAAATTTTTTCTCATCTTCGTTTTTCTTGTGTCTACTTGTTCATGTATATAAAACCAAGGGAGTACCTTCGATGTACAGCTTGGAAATTTCTAATGACCGTTATGGTAAAGCTCCGTTATGTACGCATCGTATTTTCTATTTTTTTTTTTTCATTTAATCATGAATAATATTTTATTTTATTATTAGCAAAAGAGATCCTGTATTGCCTGAGTTGGCTAATAAAAATTGATAAAAAAAAGCAACAATAAAACGCAAAACTTAAATTATCATACTAAAATTTGAAGAAGAATGATATTGTCATTGTGAATGATAAAACAGTTGGAGATAATATAAAAACAAGATCAAAATATATACAAATTTATGTAAAAAATAATAAAATAAAATAAAGAAGAAACTTGAATCTACCCTTGAAAAAAAATGACATGTTATAGCGAAGATTCGATACGAGGCGTATAGCTTAACTTTGGCTGAATTGATTTATGTACTATAAAAAAAAAATCCAGTAATAATAGTGTAGATTAGAGTGTTCGTGTCGTCGGCAGTTAAAAAATACATCATCCACGTAAGCAAGGAAGAGACGCGAAATGTTTTTAGGTACTGGTATTACGTGTGAGCCCGAGATGGAAAAAATATAAGTATATATATTTATTTTTTTATTTTCTTGCCCTGTATATATATATAAACACTTGGTCCAACGATAATTTCTTTCCTAGGCAATAAAATGCAGATAAAGGGCGGCTCGTTGTTAAGAAGCAATGGCTCGCATGAAAACGAAAAATGCGTATGCTATTTTTAGGCTATTTTAGAGATAGTAGCGTGGAAATAAATATATCTAAAAGGCACATATGGAAGGTTCAATCAATAAACAAATAAAAAAAAATCTGGTTATGATAAGGTATGAATTGCCATTACTAATCATTCATTCAAATAGGTTTTTTATTGAAACGAGATATACTGACTTTGTAAAAATGTTGAATCGTAAATGTCGTATCAATTCACTGAACCATATATAAAATCAGCGATCCAAACATTTTTTTCTTTAATAAAATATACAACCAGCATCTATCAAAATTCATAACAAAAGATACATAATACTCGACCTCTATATTCAAATTCTTTTTAATAATTTTTCTTTTGTAAGTTTAACATACTAGATTTATCGCCTAAAATACACACATGTATATAAATTTATACGTGTTCATTTTTGTATTTGTCATGTCCATCAAAATTACTTTTTTTCAAATAAACTTTAAAGCCGAAAAAAAAATATGAAATAAAACTTTTGCTGCTTTCAAACTTTTATCACTGTTGCGGTCACCAAGGTGACACATGCATTTTACTTTTTTATTCATATACACTATACATATTTATATGAATTTTTATTTATTATTTTTACGTTCTTTTCGGGGCCCAGACTTGAAAAAAAAAAAATTTATACAAGAGCTGCACGAATATACGTTCATATAGAATTTTGTTTTTTTTATTTATTCGTCGTTTATATTAATTAATTTTATTGATAAATATTAAAAAAAAAAAAATTAAATTTGATATTTAACAAAAGTTGAAAAAATATTGATTTTATATTTTATGTAACATTCTGTTACCTCGGTTTCAATTTAAACATTTAAATTACGCAATTAATTTAGTCATACTGTGTACATGCTTCATTGAAAATAATACTTAAACAAATATTATAAGTCTTTAATGTCAACAATGATCACTTGAATATATACATCATTACGTTAATTAAAATTTTAATACATCATTGCCATTCAAACGAGGAGCAAGATATTTTAATATTTCATATATTTACGTAACTGTTGAATAAAAAATTGATTGGACTAAAACTTACAACACTTGAGCTTGTAATTGTTTTGAATTGTTTTGGAATTGAAGAAGAAAATCAACAACATACCATGATTAATACAATTATTATATTTTGTCTTCTATTTCTAACAGTCGTTGTTATTCAAGTAAGTCGTATATTTAATAATGAAATAAATTATATTTAAGGAGAAAAGATAATTCATTCAAAATTATAATGCAAATTTTAGGCAAATGAAAACCCTTATAGTGTTACTAAGTGTGAAAGAAGAGTTGATGAATTTTTAACACGTATTGAATCAGTTACGAGATTTATAAATAGTGCTGACTTTGGTGGTTTCTGGAAAACACGATATGATTTATGTAGTTTATCATTGGAAAATATGTCTGCGGATTTGATTGAAAATAAAAAACACTATTATGATTACAACAAAACAATTGAAAATCTACCAAAAGAACAAAGAAATGAATCTCATTTATGTTTGAGTAAAAGTCAACTTTTAGTTTTTGAAGAATATCATGCTAGTCATGCAGAAATTGAAAATTGTATTTTTAAATTTTACTCTGATATTCATCGTAAAAAACTTGAATTTTTTAAGGATATATTTTGGACAGCACAAACAATAAGAGGTCTAAAACGCAAATGTGCTAAAAATTCAGAAGAAACAATTGAAGATGTTGAA
The DNA here is from genome assembly GCA_030523065.1 of Aphidius colemani. Taxonomy (NCBI): domain Eukaryota; kingdom Metazoa; phylum Arthropoda; class Insecta; order Hymenoptera; family Braconidae; genus Aphidius; species Aphidius colemani. The sequence continues at coordinate 27,789 of JAPYYR010000227.1, read as the reverse complement.
AAATATGGTTCAAGTATTGGAACATATGAAAATAATTTAACAAATATAAAAAATTTAATAAAAACAAAAGAAGCTGATAAAGTTGGTATTGAAAAAGTTGCTGATTGTTGTCAACAATCATATGAAATATTTCATCATACACTTAATTCAACAGTGTTTTCATTGTACAATAATTGTACCAGGAAAAAAGAGCCAATAATTGTAAAACCCAAAATAAAAGAACCTATACCTGAAGATCCTAGATGGCAACGTTTACCAAGGTGTTATAGATTTGTATTTATTAGATTTTGTTAATTTAATTTGTAAAAAATATATGATGATATTTATAGTACACAAACAAGTCTTATTAGGAAAAAATTATTTATCAAGTTTAAGATATTTTGAATTCAATGTTTGTTAAGTTTTAAAATTCTAGACACTTTGATTAATCTAAAGCCCAAATTGTTTTATTATTCAAGCATAATCCTTTTTGTTTCTTTATTTTTAATATATTTCACCAAGTTCCATTAAACAATGGTCGATCCTGAGTATAGGGATTCAGTAGGAGAGTGAGTGACATTGCAAATCCTTTGTGGCTAGTGAGACTTAGACTAGTGTACTTTACTTTGGGTAAAATTGCCATGCTACTCAGACCTCTGTCGTACTAAAATCAGACAGAATTTCGAAGCTTCATACATCATTCTGAGATTAGAAAGACTAATGATCTTCACTAATGATAACCAATTCCAGTGTGATATTCTACTTGATTTTTAATTAAACTTCTATTTGATAAAAAACAACACCATAAAGAACTTGACACTATTCAATTGTTTTGGAAATATTTTATAATAGAATTATTGGAAATTTTGAAAATTAAATTTTTATTTGTGTTTTATTTTTCAATAAATATATTTATTTTATTTTTCTACTTGTTGTTCACCCTAACAAATTGTCTTTAATTAAACTGCATAAAAGTATTTACATCTATATATTTATATTATTATTATTTTCTTTTTTAATATTTATTTTTATTAATGTATATTGAAATGACAAGGACTAGGGGCTGACACAAAGTTTAATAGTAAATCATCTTGAGGACATTCATAGAACCACCACCGTTCTTTCAGCCCTTGGACTTTTGCTTGCACTTCCCTTCTACTATTGACCCTTACCCACCCTATTCTTTAAGCCTTGTGGTCACCGAGTACACCAGCCTCAACATAAATCGTAAACATCATCCCCATATACTCAACACAACAAACATTCATCCTCTCTGGTAATGATAACGTTTCTTCACGCATGACTTTATATAGATCCTTTTTCATTTTCAGAATTAGAACAACTTTTATGCAGACAAAGACAGCAAATTAAATTTCCAAAATTTCAGTCAACTACATTTATTATTATATACCCCATGTCGAGATAACAAATTAAATTACATATTTTATATATATATAGGTTTTTCTAATTTTCTAATAATGGAAGACATTATAACCAACTGGTGATTTCACACTTGTGACATATTGCATTTATGAAATTAATATTATCAAGTGTTGAAAAAGTCAAACAGAATTGTCAATTTTTATGTCGTTAAGAATATATGAAAAAAAAAAAAACACACAAGGCATTTAAAAATTAATTGGCATATATTTTTTAATTGATTATTAAAATAAATGATTTATTTTTAAAAAGTTTGTGGACAGTCTGTCGATATATAAATAGCGAAAAGAAAAAAAACTTTAGGTTTTAATGATGACGAGTTGGTCGACTATTGGACAATAAAACCGATTAAATTTATACATGAGTCATAAGTTAATTTGAATATTTAATATTCTTCGAAACTTTTAATTGTAGGGGAATTAATATTTTTAAATTATTGATAAAGTTGTGGATTGAAAAAAAAATGACAGAACAAAAAGAAAATAATAATTCACATTTTAAAATAAGGTATTATGCAATGCATTGCATTGTGAAATTAAAAGGTCGGTTCGTACGATATGAAAACAATTAACATTGTGACAAACAGTCATTAAAAGTATTTAAAAAAAAAAAATAAAATACAGATGATTTATAATTTTAATCATTTATATTATGAAAAAAAAAATTAAGTACTAACTCGAATGATTTTTATAAAATGAAATTTTTCATCGTCATCTATATTTATGTTTTTTTTTTCTATTTTTAAAATTATAAAGTTTCGATAATTAATAATAAATAATAATTAAAAAAATAAAACTATCAAGAACTGGCATTAACTGATGTTTGAACTACAAATCTGTCATACTATAAACACATACTGCTACCAGAAAATATAGAGAGAAAAAAAAAAAAAAAAACATATTTAAATTTTATTTAATATTTTTGGTTTGGTCTTTGTATTTATTTTTAGATAATCTATTTTTCTGTTTCATTTTTCAACATTTCCATATATCAAAGTGTGATGCTTTACGCAATGTCTCAACAATTGGTAGATAATTTTTTTCATAAAAAAAAGAAAATAAAATAAAACTGGGAAGTGATATTTCTTTATTGCAAATCGAGCATACTTTGAGTTTACCAGATGTTATCTCTTCAGTGTTAAATGAGCATGATGACATCATGAAAATTTATTAATGTCAAAAGTTAAAAAAAAATTCAAATATATTCTTAGATTTTTATTTTCTAATTTAATATTATTATTATTAAAAAAATTAAAAAAAAAATCATAACTTGAATTGATGACATTATTAATTAATATTTTTTTTATGACTTAAAACAATTTTTTTTTTCCCATTGAGATTTCAATATTTCAATAAAAGTTAATTTCGAATTAAATTAAAAATTATTTCTTTTCAAAACTTGCGTAACAATATAAATGAATCATTTGATTTTAATCGTCTTATTTGTGTTGATTTGGAGTTTGAGAAAGCGAGCATCATTTTGCTTTCTACAAGTATTTGAAAACATAATAATATTACTTTTAACTTGAACGTGATGGAGAATAATATATGTGGCAAATAAATTTAAGATAAATAAAAAAACTTGTGATTGCAATTCATCTTGAGATAAATATAACGGATCTCACTTTTTCAATCATTAAATATTACTATTATATAATTTTAATTTTTTATTATTATTCCGTATAATAAAAATGAGAAAGAAATTATAAAAAAATACAGTCATTATGGTTAAATCGATTTGTCAAAAGCTTCTGTAACATAGACACATTAAATATATTTTAATCTAATTTTATATTAACTCAATTTAATAGGTCATTGAGAGTATATAGAAAGTCACTTCAATTTATTTTACATATAAAATTTAAAATATATAATAAAAATAAATATATATATATATATATAAATAAAAAATTTTATTTCAACGTTGTAACATGAGATTTAAATTGCTGAGAAACAATTGCATGTACAATTTGGTTTAAAAACAAGATAGAACGTTGCATCGTCGGCGAACAAGCTCAAAATCCTTTTATGGCTGTTGTATCACCACGACGAATCACTAATCACCAGTTTGCCAGTCCAGTCAATAAGATACTTTTGCGCTTCTATTTTACCCAAGAAGACTATCTTGTTTTATAGCTTTTTTAGCATTATTAAAGTTGGACTTTACGAGCAAGATTAACCTAAAATACCAATGGAAATGTGTATAATATCTTTGGTCTTTAAAAAGACTAACAATATATATACACACTGCATTCATATAGTATGAAAATATATAAATTTTAATTATTCATGTCTCGAATGGTCACTCGTCACGTCAATTAGTCGACAATGTTGTCCTCCCTCATATTAATTTTGTTTTTATTTGATTTATGATTGAAAAACATTGCTGTTTTTCATTCTCTTTAAGCTAATATTTTTTTTCAATCCTATCTTTTAGTTTAATTTATATGAAATAAAAATACTCTAATGACAATATAATTGTAATAAATTCGTAAATATATATCTCATTGATCAGATAATTTTAATGATATTTGTAGTGACTGTAAATTTATATGATTTATTATGCGGCAATTTGTTATTCAATTAATATATTCATGTGTATACACTGCACACTGTCAATTCAATATATTATTAACCCTGTTATCCACAAGATTCATCGTGTGAATTTATTGAAATTTAAATATTCAATCAATAAACGCGGTATAATTTAAAAGTTCAAAAAGAAAAAAATATTGATCATATTATTATTGGATATAATTAAAATTGATTACTATTTTTTTATTCTTGTTTTTAATAAATATATATTAAAAAATTATTAACTTATATATTTATAACAGGCAACATATTTCATTAAGATATTTCAAAAATATATAAAATAAATAAATTCGAGTATGCGATCATTTAAAACATATAAAAATTTTTATGAATTTAATAAAATATAATGTTGTGTTTTTATTGATAAGATAATGTAAATCGACACTATTAAGAAAAATTATATTTATACGTATACATGTGAGAGTTGATGTACCATTGGTGGACTTTAAACAGTTATGGGAATCAGGTCGTTTGTATATTATTACACAAGCAAGATGGGCGAGGCAAAAATCATTGCTTTGACTTTTTATATATGTATACATATCTCAAGCTTCATACGAGTGAAAGTGCAAATTTTACTTTTTAAACCATATGTTCATTTCAGCATTTGATATATTATATATATATATATTTTCAAACAATTATTGATTAGTCCCGGTTGTCTTTGAATTAACGCCTTTGAAGTATCGAACAATTTACATATTTAATTGTATAATTTCTTGAGTTTAATTAATTATTGGTTAATAAAAAAAATACTGGTATGTGTCGATTTATTGAATTATTGAAAAAATAAAATTCTTTATGAAAAGTTCAACTAGATAATGCTACTTTAAGGTTCAAATAGAATGCCTAAAATTTAATACAGAAGTTGCTTCTTGCATAGGGTCATACCAGGTCAATATTCCATGAACATTCTAGATGCTTCTGAGGTACTTGTATATATGTATAGCCACAAGACGCACTAAAACTTTCACGTGGTTTGATTATTTATACATGTATAGCCAAATCCAATCACACCTTGTGGATAACCATTATTTGATTTCTGATATTGAAGCAAGATGAAAATCAGTGTGATCAATGTTTATACCTTTGGAAAATTAGACTTGGGGATCGAATGTAACAAGCTTTGTAATACTTGTGTATACATATATATTCATACTCAGGTCCCGTGACACTGAAATTAGGATTACTGTTTGTTGTTTCAAAGTTGCATGCGGTATGGAATACTTTATTACTCTATGTATTTCTTGGTAACTTTTGAAATTGTTTAGAGGCATTATGTTTATCAAAGTTTTGATTGTATCATATATAACCAAGAAATTTTGGGTGACCAAATAGTTAACATGAGTTTAAATATTTTAACTATCTTAATCAATGTATGAAATAGCTTCAACTTTTTAAATATATCAAGTATTTTTATTTGAGATGAAAATTTAATATCATATTTAAATGCATACGTTTATATCATATTACATGACAAATTCGACAGCGTGCAAGAGAGATAAAGAAAAAAAAAAATAATTTAAAACAAAATCAAGTCAATCCATATTCATAAAGTTAAATCTCCGAGAAATTTGAGATGAGCAGGGTATTTAAACAGTACATATATACTGTAACCATATACATATACTTTACATTGTTTATATAGATAAAAAAAAAAAAGGGAGAGTTGTCCATTGGTCACAAAAGAGCGAGTGGTGGAGAAATTCAAAATGTGAAATTCGTGTTTGGTCAATATGTATGTATATCTGTATATATTCGCAAAAAGGGTTGTCCATCTAGTACCATAGACCATCGTTAAGATTAGCATCACAACCCTCCGAGGTGTGAGATCTCGTTCATTCGACCGATAACGCTGGACAATTTTCGGACCTTCATGTGAAGACCCCCATAGGCTCGACCCTATCTAGCATACAATACCTCTCTATAATATATACCTATAAAACTCACTTGGCAAGCATGAAGAGCTCTGCTCATTTTTGCTTGAATGCCTCTAACCATTTCAGAATAATTAGACAATCAGCTTGGATCGACAACGATTCTTTGGGTCATAGAGAAGAACCAAATTGTTGAATAAAAATATATAACCATGTAGACTTGTGAGTTTCGTTTTTTATTATATAAAGGAGAATGGCTACTGTGTATAGATATTACCAACATTCTATGTATATATATTTATAAACGGACCATTTACTTTCACGGTCAGATCGATTCATGCTACTCTTTCTCTGTCTTCCCTTTTATCCCCATGATGACACTAAGGGAGTTGCGTTACAACCATGGTTATCTTTTGCCTCAATAACCCGCATAAACTTTATCAAGATATACTTGCCCGCACATACAAGGTGTATCCGTTGTGTATACCATTGAAAAACACGTATTTTAGTCTTATGACTGTGGATTAATTTGAATTAGTTTATTTATATACATCGCATCTTGAAAAGTACGTCAAAGATTAAACCGTAAAAAAAACAAGTTTTATTTGAAAATGTATATTCGATTGTATCACATGTTATATGTATGTATAGACTTTTGACATACGAGCAAGGGAAAAGATAAAAAATGAAAAAAGAAAATAAAATCATTCTTATGTATAGATTGTAATATATTTTTCGCATAAACCTTCATATACCATCAGCGAGCAATATCCGGTGCAGTCTCGACGGCCGTGGGAAAAGGGCGTGAAATCTGTTCAAGACTCTTCCACGCGTTTTTATATAGCATCTTCTCTCGTTTCATAATGTATTGGTATATATATACGCATGTACATATATGGTAAAATATATACTATGTACTACCAGCGAGCGATTTTACCTAAAGGAACATATTGCCTCAAGATAAATTGGATTATGCTGTGTTATTGAGAGCTCGTAATTTTTTGATGTAAACATGCGCGTGCGTGCACGTAAGAATGACGTGTCTGATCGAAACGACGTGACATAGTGTCGCGAATAAAGTATTTTAAATTGTTCGTATTAAGACTAGATACTTGGCTAAAAGAAAATCTTTAAAAATTTTTATGCGGTTACTTGCTTGACTTGCATATAGTTTGTGTAATGTAATTTGATGTATATAAACGCGTAAAATTATATCGACATGTCTGCAGCGGAATAACAGTTTTTTGATTTTTTATTTCTTATTCTACTGTATTTGAATATTTGATGGATGATGTGAGATGATTGGCCAAGTTAACTGGGCCATTGACGATTAGATAAAGAGCTAGAGGGTGTTTACAAAAATAAAAAAAATGAAAAATTAATGGAAAAGGGATAAAGACACGGTGGTTTTAAAAAATGTTGGTGGGATGTATGCATATGCAAATTACAGGTTGTACTTTGTACTATGGTCCACAGCTGCATGTATTTGATGAATAAATGACTTTCATTAAAAAATAAAAACATATATAACTAGCAGAAAAATAAAATAGAGATGAAGAAGAAAATAAGATGTAAAAAATAAAAAATATAAAATCAGCGCAATGATTGTTTGACAGGCAGTGAGATGGGATAAAAAATGATCTACATAGTGCATAAAAAAAAGACATGAATATTATCCCTTGGGCCTCAAACAACTTCCTGGATGAGTTCGTGACTCTAATCACCAGATAAATTTAAATTACTAATATTCTTGTACTTATTCTATATTAACGTGCCAACTGATAATACACACGACTTTACGTCTTTTAATCTAATATATATTCATGAAAATATTATATTTATATTTTTTCAAAATTAACATTATAATTAAAATTTATTTTCTATTAAAAGTCTTCATGCGAAATATGATGACAATTTAGCTCAAGGCTTAATTATTCTTGACTCATTGAAAAAATATAAATAAAAAAAGTTGATTGTTATAGATAAAAGGAAAAACTTGTTAGTTGAATGATTCGTCCAAGGGTGTCTGATCATGTCCAGTTTGTTGAGTTGGTATATAGTATTATTGCGCGGATGATGTCTTGGTGAATACAGTATACAAACTGGCATATTATATTTCTCTTCCAGCATGGATAAGAGGGAATAGAACGCACATGGGACACACGATCGTAAATCTCAACTCTGGTAAAACTGGTTATACAAAACTGCGCAGGAGGTTATAGCAATCTTAAGTCTGAATGCAAACTCTGTGCCAAATGTACACAGAATATCACATAAGCAACTACTACTGTTTGTATTTATTTATTTTTATTTATTTTATGTATACTGAATCATTATCATCAGTAATATCGGCTATCTAACAAGCCTTTTATCAAATATCTATCTGATTATCTTTAAAAATAATAAACGTATAAAGACAAAATTCAATTTTGCTCAAAGAAAAAAATAAATAATTTTGTTCAATTACGTATGAAACATGGTAAGAAAAATTCCACGATAGTTTGAGATGCGTTGTCATCAGTACCAAAGTTGGAAAAACTTGAGGTCAGTCAATTACCTATACTGTTTTTAAAAATTACATTTGTGTATCTATATGTATATATATATAGTATGAGAGTTGGAAATCCACAGTAGCAGTTGGTAAATATATGTCTCTTCCGAGTGAACGCAAACTCGTTGACTCTGAATATATTCTTGTCTTTGTTTTATATAAATTTTATGTTCCGGCAAGATTCTCCATCTTTCTTAAGCTACTTTCTGTCTATGCAGTATATATAAGACGTAATAAATTACGTCGAATAGACTGTCCACGTTGTTGATCGTCAATAAAAGCAGTGGCGTGTAATCTATCAATTAGTTAATGTTTTTTTATTTTTATTTTTCTATATTTCAAGTTTGCCGATGCACTACTGGGCGCCGTCATTCTCGCCTGACGGCAATGCACCACATTCTTCGAAGGTAAATGTACCTATGGACTTTACCATAGACTTGATCGCCTTATAGGATCGTTTAAAGGCGGCTGGTTTGACTTTGATATTCATGGTCCATGATGGAATGAAGTTAAATAAAAATAATAATAAAAAAACTTATCAAGTTGACGGTGAAAATATATAGAGATAAATGACGGGTGAATGAGGGATCATTTATAGGATCATTACAGATCTGCAGCTCATACAAAATAAAGTATATATGGAATATGTGTGGATATATATTTTCAAGGGAAGCTTGCTTATGTATTTGTTTGCGTGCAGCTTGTTTTCGCAGAAAGCATTTATGATTTCAACTACAACAGTACTTATCTATCTAATCTACCGTTATATACCTGCAGATGCGTAAACTTTTCACGATAATATAATGTTAAATAAAAATTATTGAAACAATAACAGTGACCGTTGTGCAAAAAAAAAAATAGCCGACATTATTTCATTAATTATTTGGTTATTATATTTTAACATTGATAACTATCTTTTTTGTTTTGATTTTTATTAGAATTCTGTCCGTTGGATATTTAGTTTTTCAATTGATAATGATAATAGAAAACACTGTCAGGAGAGAATATCATTATAATTAATAAATAAGTTGAACTATGAAGAACTAAATAATGCTCAAAGTACACAATGATCAGTTTAACTTGGTCTTTTTTGTTCCCTTGACTTTTGCCTAACTTGGTATATATATTCTGTACATTGAGTACCACTATCTACTTCCATCATCAAATCCCTTTGCTATATTTGAGCACCACCTTGCCCTTTTAGTAAATATATATATATATATTTCACCAAAACTATGGTCTGTTTTTGTGATTCGTTGTGCACGTGCTGGCAGTGTCTCGTAAATTGTTTCCGAGGACCCTCTTCGCGAAATATAATGTGGTTCAGAACAACGTAATTACCCTCGGGGATCGTGCGAACATTAACATCAGGCTTGCGCGACTCGTTTTCGATATACCCCTGTTTGAAAAAAAAGGGGTTCCTCTTTTTGCCAGAATATAAAGACTGATTTTTAAAAAAATTTTCTCAAATGCTGTTATAAACACATGATACCAAAATCTAATTTAGGGAGATCTATACTGATTTTTTTCGAAACAATTTATATTTTTATTTTTGAATTTCTTAAAAACCATGAAAACATACAAATTTTCATTGTTTTTAGTAATCAAAAATACACCTACATATATCCAACGAAAAACAACTACTCTATATCATGTTGTTAGATAAATATAATAAATAAATAAAAGAAGAATACGGTGCGTTTAACGAAGCGTTGAGTCTTGTCGTAAAAAAACAAGAACATAGACACTGGATATTGTGCAATAAAATAAAAAATAAAACAAAATAAAAGGTAAAATACAGAGAGAAGCCTTATATATATATGATGTACATATTACGGATGAATTCACACAGTGTATAGACACACATTGGCGAGTTTAACACGTATATACAATGTCGACAACACTCTGTGGAATAGGGCAAAGTAAGATGTTCAATGTATGATCAACGGATAGCAAGTGTTATTAAACTAAACCAAGTAAGATGTCAAAGTATATCAGGACAATATACCACATGTATCTGTTATATTAAATTATTCATTGTACTGAATTTAAAAAATATAAAAAAATCTATGTATTGATGTATCATTTTCATGATTTATATCGGTGGGCAATATATGCTGGAATGAACTATAAATAAGGGCAATTTATGTTATAATGGATAATGAAAAAAAAGACAGCAAAAAATAGATGATAAAAAAAAATTACAAGATCTGTATAAGATTAAGGTTTTGATGGGCTTTGATATGAGCATGAGCAGGTAAAAAAATATATATATATATAATTTCGAGACTCAATTTCTTAAGAAGAGAATAAAAAAAATTTACATATAATTTTCTATGCATAAACAATTTCAATCTCAATAATAATAACAAATATTAAAAATTTTCTATGAGTTGTGTTTGTGTGTGTTGTATTGAGATAAATATTGAAAATGTAATATGCATAGTATTAACTTATAAATTGTAATTTAATAAAAAATATATTGGATATCATAACGGTCGATTGGAAAGCTATTAATAAAAAAAAAAGGAGGCAAACAAAAATAGTAATAATGAATTTTCTATTTTCTGACATTTAAAGCATCTCATTATACATATTGAATATTACGATATCAAAAAATATGTATATGAATGATGACTATTCATGAATCGTGTTAAGCTGTGGATGATTCATTTTGAATTAACATGCAAACAAGTTGACCAACATCAATATTATTTGTTGAGTATTGGCACGTGCCACACTTGGTGAAAGTAAATGAAAAATAATCGTGTATAAATAAATAATATAAAAAATAGATGAAAAAAAAAATGTGTTCAACTTGAAATTTCCCGTGGTTTTTATGCTTCCGGTTGTTGATAATTCATTGCTAATAATTTTTAATACAACTTATTTTATATAGTTACGATATAAAATATAAAAATTCAAATACAAAAATGACAAATAAACTTTAAGTGCATGATGACTGAGCTATTTGTAATTTTTTTTTATTTTTGTTGATCGTATGAAATCCATTGGTCCAGTAGATTTTACACTTGAAAGTACCCAGTAAAAAGTTTTATTGGCACAATAATAAATATATACGCGTTTTTTATATTTAAAATAACATTGAACGAGAAAAGATCAACGATAGTATATAATACATTTGTGTATATGTGAGGGTCATAATGGTAAAACGCTCGCGTGAACCGGTCTTTACTTAACGGTTAAACCTTTTCTAGGATCAATCATCATTATTTTGTACTCATTCAGCACCTACGCGATCTCTCTTTTTTATTTATAATATATATAAAAAGTTCACATTACCTTACGTTCACAGCTGAGTTTGTATATACAATTGCCATTGAAGTTTATCTTCTTAATGTTTTCTTCGTGGTTATTTTCACTGTGTAATATAGACACAGTGTTTGCGTTACAAGTAGCATTTGCAAGACCCAGTAACACGGTGGCCCTGGTGGCTGGTTAGAGTGTGACCTGAACGTGTTGATTTTTGTAAATGTGATTGGCTTTTTTTCCATGTACTTGATTCTCGTGATGAAATAATGACTGATATAACACTGCAAGAAAAATAAATAAATAAATAAAATAATAATGAGTGAAAATATTTGTTGGGAAGAAAAAACAATGGATATATTTATTCAACGAGAAACGAGAAACCTTTTGCTTAAATATATTTTATATATGAAATATCAAGATATTTTCTTGTTTAGAAAAACATTGACTGTATCAAACACCATATTTATTGATTTTATCTGATATGTGCAATTGTGTTAACGTATATTATCGGTCAATGACGGACACCAATCTAACCAAGACAATGCTCAAGGGGTGTCATTGATAGATGATGATCATAATTGACTAACTTAACTTAACAATTCATGTATTTCTACTGTGGGCGTGTATTAATGCGCAATAAATTTTAGATTAAGACTTTATATTTAAAATTTTCACAAAGTTTCATACACAACTTGATGTATTAAATTTTTTTCAACATTAAATATCATAAAAATATAATATTTATTATTAGTATATATTCTTGGTAGTGATTAACGATAATAATAATAATACTGTATGCAATCATTATCATTACTTTTTAATTTTGTAATACATATAATGATGGTTATATAATAATTTAAAAAATATATATAATTCTTTCGAGATCCATCTATATGCAGTACTGAGTATTTTAATGATATTTTTTTATTTCTATATAAATATATAATAATGTATTAGTGCTGAAAGCATTTCTAATCTCCGGGTTCCGACAAAAAAGGAGAAAAAGATAAACCACAAGTTCGTCTTGGAATAAAATAAAAAAAATCAAATAAAAAAGAGGGGTTGTTCGAGTAGAACGTATATACCTCGTGGTATTAACCGTCGACTGACGATCATTAGTCTGTGTCGGAAGTCACTGTCACCATTCTTTTTTTTTTTTTTTTATTTTCTTTATGCCTCATCCCTCGTGAGATTTTTTCCAAAAAAAAAAAATCACTTACTGATTTGGAAAGAAATTTGGGCACTCTCGCGCCCCGGAAACTTCATTTCGGGGTGCAACAAACATTAAAACAAACATTCATCATTTCTTCTTCGGCAAGTTTAACTTTTTCCAACGTTTTAACTTTACGATACAAATACTTTTTCAAAAAAATACGCAATACATATAGAGATACAAAATTTTTCAAAGGGTCGGCCACCTTCAACCTCGTCACAATTTATCTTAGTCCTTCTTTTATAACATTTCAATCGTACGAACTCTGTCAGATTTACTCACATCAAAAGTTCTTCTTCATATACATCAGCATACAATACTTGGCAATTCGCTATTTCTTTTTTTTTTTTTTATTCTTTTCATCCGCTCGATGACAGTTAGATAAATGATTCGAGACACACGCAGTCTGATGTATTGAATTTTCACGAATATAATTTTTTATTTACGCATAGTTATCCATGTCACAGAAAACATAAGACTATATTGATTTTAATTCATCGAGTACCGAATAGGGAAGAAAAAAAGTTTCGTTTAACTAAGAGTGATCTGGCGGAGTAATCTTTTAATGTTTGTCCGGAAGTTTCGATCACATTGAAATTATTATAACATCGCCAGAGAAAAGTATGCTCTGTTAAAAGTAACTATGAATTAATGTTCTGTAACTGTAATCACAATGATAATACAACAAAATCACGTATAGCTAAAGTTTATTCATACTTTAACTTCGACATGTAAAATGTCTATTTCGTATTTTCTCAATATTCCACTCCACTTTTCCAATATCGAGGATTTTCGATGTCATACTTTAAGCAAAGTATATCTTTTATACTCAAAAATTATTCCAAATGGATAAAAAAAAAATACCTTCAGCCGGATTTGTGGGAAAAACATTGCTTCATATTTTAAAGATTTTCGGATTTATTTTTTCTCATATTTTATTATTGATATTTATAGAAATACTGAATACATAAAATTTATATATTTGTCATATTTTTAATCAACATTAAAATTTTTTCATGAACAAACATAATAAATTTTATCAATTAATTAACAAACTGAACAAATCACGAGTTGATGACTGAGTAAACTAAACGTGCAGATAGGGTTTACTTATTTTAAACGAGATACCTTTGCTTCTGGTTGAGTCACCTCTAATTAAATATTCAAAGCGGACAATGTTTGCTTCGAAACCGTACTATAACATCGTAAATGTATGAGCTGTTACAAAGTTTAACGATTGAAAAATTCAGTGTAAATTTTATTGAATTAGCTGATAACGTGTCTCAATAGTCTCACTTTTCTCACAAAACTTGTGTTCATAAAAACAATTTGAAAAAGTAAATATAAATAAATTCTAACTCTCTTGTGCAATCAATTCAATAGTTTATTCTTTATGCTTTCGATGCAAATTAGGTATTTCCTTATTTACACTGCCTATAATTGAAGAATACTTCCAAGTCATTGAAAAAAACTAAAACAAAATATCATTTTACTGTTCAAATTAGAACAAGATTAGTTTAATCTGAGTCTCTATGACTTTCTGTCAACGCGTCTGTCATCGTTGTTTCTGTTTCTTTTTTTGTTCTGGTTGTTGTTTTTTTTTTTCAAGGTTTTGTGTTCCATGTTGTTTCGAAGTCAATCTACCCTGAAGCAATAGCATCGGGTGAAGACAGAACATGATTTGAGGGAGGAGATAGAGATACAAAATAACCGGGGTAGCTTTTCATGAATACACGACTCAATGCTTGGATGATTGATGAGGATTTACTGCCTATTGAGATCACCGAAAAGCTACCTACTAATTTGTTTGTACAGTACACGTTTGTCAAGGGTTTTACATACTGATTTTTTGTTTATACATTTTGTCTCAATAATTTTTTTCAATAGGAGAGCTCAAAGTTGGCTCAAGTAAATGTAGTAACTTAGGGAAACTTTTTGACATGCGGTTTGTATGTTATTTTCATGATGGCACATTGAAGAGAAAAACTATCTCAAATGACACTAAGAAATGTGTTATTATATACATATATTTTCAATCCCTAAAAAATCATCTTGTATATTTTTATTTTATTTTTTTTTATGATTCTCTCATTGATTTATTAAAGCATCGCCTTCTTTTTTTCATTTTCGTAACATCCGACATACTGGCACCACTACTAGTCCCAATGGAAATTTAAAATGTTTTTGTTTAATTTATATCAATCTGTCTAGTCAAATCAGTTTATATATGCGTTACTGTATAGAAATGAAAAATAAAAAAATGTATGTATAAATAAATTTTAAAAACAACGTGAAGATGTGTAGAAAGAAAAAATGAATGAAAAAAGATTGAATAAAATAGAAGGGTGTCGTCAAGGAATAGTCAGTAAAAGAAAACACACGAAAAGATATATAAACTAACGGGGTTGTAAATTACAAAATTCAGTGGTTTAATATTTTTATTTTCTATTTTTGTTAACATAAAAATTATAGAAAAAGCGGTAAATTCGAAAACAAAAAAAAAAAAGAAGAGATTGTGGTGACAGGTTGTGATGATTGTTCCGTATATTTTTGTTTGTTGGGGTTTCAATAGCAGATGTGTCACAGTTGGAAAATATATATATTTTCAAGAAAAATAAAACATCTTTTTTTATTTATTTATTTGTTTTTTTTTTTTTATAGTACTTAAATTTTTAAGAGACTAAATAAAATAAATAAATAATAATCAAAAGTTTTTATAATTCAGAAAGATTTAAAAGAAAATTTTCCAACGAAAAATTTAAATAAATTAGCTTTATTTGAATTTTGTAATTATTTCAAGCGTTTTTATAACTCGATCCGCTTATACATTATTTTTTTTTTCTTTTTTTTGTAGTAAATAAAAGATTAAAAGAATAAAAAAAATTATTCCTGGTTTTTTGTGGGTGAAAGATAACAGGCTTTTAGTATGCATATGTGTGAATAATATTTCGTTAAAAATTGTGCGACGAGGGATAATATATTTTTGATGGCAATGAATATATACAAAGAGGGTTTTTTTATAAAGAAAAAAAAAATGTGGATAAAATACAGTATTGGTTATGACTGCATTATGATAAAACCAACAAAATTTTTTCAACATGATGAAATAAAATTCATTTGGATCAAGAAATTTGCATGAGCCAATCTGAGGATAATAAAACATGGGGAAAACTCGACGTTGAAAAGTGGTGAAACAAAAATATTCACGACAAGCAATACGTATGAGTATGAGTATTGCTTCAATGTGCAACCACAATTTTATCCCTCGCGATATTTTTTTTTTTTGCCTTCTATTTTGTGATAAGCTTTGTGATATACGTGCATGTATGTTTCAAAATTATTATTATTATCATGATAATTATTATACATTTTCTTCTTCGTTCGTGAAATGCAAAAATAATAAAAACATTTACTAGATGCATATTTATTATATGCATGTTTGTATTCAAACATACTTGCATCACTGATTCTTTTAAAAAAATATATAATAAAAATGAAAAAAAAAAATAATGCAGATGGTTTAAAGTCATTTTGTGAAGATAAAGTTTTGATAAGTATATTCAAATATCCAACTTGCAAAAAGCATTAGTTAATTAGTTTTGAAAAAATTTCCTCAGGGCTTTAAAAATAAATAAAAAACTTTTGCTGAAAAGCAGTTTACTATGAAATGTTTTGAGTGTATATATATATTTTTTTCTTTTTTAAAAAAGCAAAACCTCCTACGAATATAAAGAACCCTCCAATTTTTCAAGACATGCACAATTTCCAACAGTGAATTTCTCTTTTTCATTTGCTGTCAGCTAATTATAATCAACCAACATCCTCTCATTTTTTTAGTTTTTCTTTTTATTTTATTTTTGTTTTATATATCAAATGCGGTAGGTAGGTGGGTGGGATATTTATGCCACCCGTTAAGGGTAAACCCACGAAAAATATTGAGCGAAAACATTCACGGTTTTTCCGACACAATGTGCACAAACTGCCTCGACGATTTTGTATATATAATGCTACTGTATTTTGGTCTATATTTAAATGACAAAGAATTCAACGTGTTTATCTTGCCGCACCCTTTTTTTTTTATATATCTTCTTCTCTGTATATTTTTTTTATTTATCCTACTTTAAAGTCGTAACAAGTGGGCACTGGTTACGCCCTTTCGTGTCATAACGAAATCATGGATCTTAGAATAGCTATTCTTGTGAAAATAACCCATTCATAACGATGAGTTTAAATATAAGTTAAAAATATTTACCCAAGTCATGTGTCACTATAAAACATCATTTTTAAAAAATTTTCCTTATTTATACATTCAAAATAAAAAAAAAAAAAAAAACAACAACAAAATAAATGTATATTTTATAGAAACACATTGCAGGAAAATAGTAAAAATGCCATATTGAATGTCATCCGGTAGATGAAAAATATATGACATATTTTTCAGCAATAAAAATATGTAAATATCTTTTTTTTCGTTTACCATTTATTAATGATTTTTCATGTTAAATGTGTGTTCTATATATACAAACTAAAAATATACTAACCGGAAATCTAATTATTAATCGAATCATTGTTTTTATAATTAATTGTATATATATTTTTTTAAATATATAAATAATATAAAATCATATAGAAAGATGAGTTTAAAAATATATATTAAAATATAAATATAAAAATATTGGATGAAAGATATAAGTTTAGAAGTAACTTTAAATTGTAGCTTTAAATGCAATAAATCTCGTAATTTTGTAGCACAGTAAGTGTGAATATGTATGCAACACAAGGAAACGAAAAAAAGAAATAAAACGAGACTGATTATTATTTTCCTCAACACCATGGCTATAAATTTGCACAAATCCTCCCTTGATATTGCCAAGTTGTAAGCGTGCACGATTGGCGAAATATAAGTATAGATATATATATTTATGTCTCATCTCGTTCCTTCAATTCACGCTTCTTGGTAAATTTGTGTCGTATAGAAAAATTAAAGCTATATATATTTTGAATTCAAAATAATGTTTGGTAAAGTTGGTGTAAAATATAAATTCTTTTTCTTTTGAGTGAGGCAAATATGGTCTATCATATTAATGTTTAAAAAGCACTTGTTTATATATTCTACACTCAACACATGCATACAGCCTAAGGAAGCGCACCTGTGATCAAAGTTATCATGGATACCAACTGGTACAAAGGGTCTTATCAATGAATCCAACAAAAGTAACATTGGAATTACCAAAATTAAACCAGTCTTTCTCTAATTTTGTCTTTCTTGTATATGTGTATCTCTCAAATGGAAAGCATCACCTCAGTCCTTCAACGGACATATATATATATCAAAGTATTTGATACCCTTAATCTACCTTCTTCTTATTTTGTTCTTCTCCCTTCAATCCACCCTTTCACGCGAGCTTTGGATAAGCGACAACTACTAGTATGGCAAGAGCAAGTAAGTTAATGCCCATTGCACGAAGACCAGATGGGTTTGGGACACGTCAAGGCACCAACGGGTATAGCACTTGTTCAATCTTCACAAAACGTGATCTGTTCAACGTCCGTGGCAAGAGACTCTCGTGTAATTTAACTCAATCTCACTCATACAACCTCTACATCTTTCTCACTCTTGATTGTCTATATATATATATATATATATATTTCCGCATCAGATCATGCTTCAGTATCGTTGGATACACTATACAGAATATAACATGCTCAACTGAATACCATTTAATTCTGAATTGGACTGTATAACTTGGGAATTGTAACTTTACGACATTTCAAATTATACAATGAAATTGTCTTTTATTATATTTATTATTTCCAAATGATTATTATATTTTAATTAATGTTAAACAATTATTACTGATTATTTTTTAATATCAAAATAAATAAAATCTCATTAAAATGTATACTTGCAATTATGGGATTATTATGACTTTATGACTCAACAATTTTTATACATATAACTTACTGGAAAAATATTTAATATTATCTTGGATTTGTGAAAATTATTTTCATTAAGTCTTTTGTGAAATTAATTTTACACTAATCTTTGAGTAATTTAAAAACTGATAAATGATCAAGGCACGTTATATACTGATGGTATTTTCAAAAGAAATATATATCTATGCCAAATGAAAATCGTCGAGGGAATTCACTCGCTAATTTACCACCATTATATAAAAAAAGGGTTAATATATATTTTTTTCATCTGTATATAGTTAGTATACTCTTTTTTTAACCCTTAAATAACTCTTCATTGGTCGACCCCATCATCATCATATATTTTCAAGCCCCTATTCACTTTTCATGCAATGTTATATTGAATTTTTTTTCGTTTTTTTTTTTCAGTCTGTATAAGTGCGCGTAATAATTTCTGTTTTTATTTATATGTTATTAATAATACATGGTAATTTTTTTTTTTCAAAATACACTCATTAGTAATGACTCATTAGGATAACGAAGAAAAATATATATATTTTCATTTGAGATATTCAACAACGTGCCATACTTCAATCTAAGGACTTTTTATTTCTTCGTTTTTAATTATTTTTCATATTTATATAAACACCCTCGACTTGGTTGTTGACTGGGGATATTTCTCGTCTTTTTTGTAACGCTTTCAATGTCATATACACAATAATAATGCTTATACGCCTCTTACAAAGTTTTAAAAGATGAAAAGTTTGTGAAAAAAAATTATAAAAAAAAATATATGCATTTATAAATTGAAGGGTGGAAAAAAAATCCAAAATGCAATACGTATGAGTTTGAAATGATGCTTACTTGACAAATAATGAATATACAAGAATTTTTTTTCTTTTTTTTTTAATTTCAAATTTAAAAACGTTAAGTGATATTAATTGTTAATTAGGGAGTGCCTTGGCTATGGTTACCAGGGCTTCAGCACGTATTGCCTTTAGGTATGTATTTTTATAATTTCCAAGTGGAAGTTGAGTATAAATTAATGACGTTACCTTGACTACCTGCCTTGAAATCTTTATTTTATATATAATTTATTTTCACCCATTATTGCATTTTCATTTCAATTTCCCATAATAATTATTATGATATAGCATTGTATTATTTTATATTTTTTTTTTGTTTTTTTTTCTTATTATTTACATTTGAAATTCAATGATCTCGTGTATAGTCAACGACTGCACTTTGTATAACGTTTAAGTGGTTCGAAAGTCAAACAAAGGATATTCTTCGTTTTAATTAATAATTATTAATTAATGTCTACAATATTTTTGATAATATTATTTTATTATTCGACATTGTATATAAGGAGATACTGTGAAGCAGACAGTGAGTATATGCAATTAGAGGTTAAAATTATTAAAGCCCTTGGGATATATACCATTATCATTACATTTTGTAACTAATGACGTGGTTGACCTATATTTCAATATGTCATGCGGTTGTATATTTATATTTACAACTTATGTACACTCATGAAACACACAAAATGAGACAAGATATTTGTCATTGAAGTTGCCCTCAGTTAAAAAGAAAAAAGACTCTATGCTATCCAGACATCGTATTTTATCATTAATAATCTAAAGTGAGTGAGGGCATTCCAAATTATGACGAAGAGACGCATTTCTCATAAGGTATAAACAATTTTTTTTTACTCGAATATTATTTCCATTATAATTTATAAATACCAAAGGGCTGTAAATGAAATTATTCAAGAAAAAAAATTATTATAAATTAGGTCACAAGTATAGAAATAACCATGAGGGAGAAAATTAAAATTCTATTTTTTATCTGAGTCGCATTTGTGGGCGTACTGTGAATTAAATTGAATAAATAAAAATAGTACAAATTAAAAAATAAATAATGGTGACAACAATTTTAACTAATTGATAGTCTTGTGTCAACATTAAGGATTTTTTTTTCGTTTTAATTTTATTCTATTCACTGAAGAATGAACGTAAAACAAAAAAAAAAAAGGAAAATATGTATATTGAATTTAAATGAGTGTAATGCAGCACGTAACATGCTATCTATATTTTAATCAGTCATAATTAAATGAATATTTCATCTTGTGCTCTAACGCACAAGAGGCATTTTCATGGGGTTTAACCATAACCAAGCAAAATAAAGCAGGGGGATAGTATTTTTATGCAAATCCGTGCCAGATTGGAAGACTGACGTGCGTTACAAGAATGACAAGGATAAAAATATATATTTACGTTGAGGGAAAAAATGATGTGCCTAAAGAGAGCTACAGGAAATCATGGAGAGAATATATATATATTTATACCAAGGGAGAGTCAAGTGTAAAGGGTGAGTGTGTTGTATGCGAGTTTAAAGTTTGAGAGAGTTTAAAGGGCGAGAAGATAGGAAAGTCGTAATTTTAAATATACGTGCAGATGTATGACTTAAAATAAATAAATAAAAAAAGTAAATCGAATTTAAGCATAAACTTATATGACGAATATTTTATGACCAATGTGACCTTTTTTTATTAATCGAATATCGTAAAAGAAATCACAATATGTTTAGCATCGAGTAGAATAATTTTTGAAGAAAAAATATAATAAATGTATATCAAATTTGAGAAAAAAATTAATTCAATTTTTATGAAATATACTTAAATAATATTTTTATCTTTTTAGTTTAAAAATTTATGATTATTTACAACTTTGAGTTTGTAAATAATTTGTAAGATTATGACAGCGTGAAATGTAGAACGTTAAAAAGGTGAAAGTTTATAAAGAAACGCCAAACTTTGCCAATTTCACGATGGCCTTTGAACAAAATGTTGGCCAATTTTTTTTTCAACTCTGTTGATGCATATATATGAAGGAACCTTGCATAGTGATGCAAATTTTTAACGGATATTATGCAAAAGAAAAAAAAATATTGAATAAAATAAAATTAAATAAAGTGAGAATCGTAAAACTCGACATTGACAAATTAACAGGGGTTCATGGGTCAAAAATTTTCAACAATTTTCATTAATTTTGTCATAAATCTGTTACATAATATTCTCTTTCAAATGACCAATATTTAATTTAATTTAATATTCATCAATTATCTTGTTAAAATAAAAAGTAAATGCATAAATAAAAAATCCCAGATGCAATATATTCAATCATAATTATCTTAAATGAAAATAAAAAAATTACGAGTTAATTTATCTGTAATATTTAAAAAATTACAGTTAAAATAATATATATTAACTGAATAAATATACACTAAAGTTACTTTTGCACATTGCATTCTAAAAATAATTTTTAAAATCTTGTAACGAAATCTAAGGTCACGAGTTCGATCCCCTCACGCACTAGGAAAAACATCCAGCTATTTCTAGATTCACGAATTTTGTATCTTTGCCATTAAACTTTTCTTAGCATCATTTGTATTGGTCGAGTACATTCAACTCAACACCCGAAAATTTTTTTAATC
This sequence comes from Aphidius colemani, assembly GCA_030523065.1. NCBI lineage: Eukaryota > Metazoa > Arthropoda > Insecta > Hymenoptera > Braconidae > Aphidius > Aphidius colemani. Next base: position 5,448 of record JAPYYR010000227.1, on the reverse strand, counting down.
CTAATTGTGTAATATTTATCATTGTAAATATATCAACTATAAATAAATGCATTTCTCTTTTCTTTGAAGCTTTGGAAAACGCACATGGATAAATTATAAAAATATAAAATTATATATTTATAATAATTTAATATAAATATTGATTAGAAAAATTTATATCATGTAATAAATTAAAATATGTTATCAATAATTATATGTATAAATAAGTGTCGCGCTGTTAAAAATAAGTAGCTATAAAAAACGATGCATCGATGCAAAAGAAAAACAAGCAAGATGGATCACCTTGCTTGTTGCAAAAAAAAAATGAAAAAATAAGAAAATTAAATTTATCTATGTATTCTATATGATATAGGTAAAAAGAGGGAGACACCACTGGTCTTCCAAGACAGCTTAACGTTTTTCATGCTGTTTTATGCAGGTTTCTTTGCAAGTTAACTTGACTATCCTCTTATCCCTAGTATTAATTAATTTAATTAAGTCCAATTAGTAGTTAGTCTTTGTCTTATCCATGCTTTTTCTTTTCTTCAAGTTTTACCCTTCTTGATGAGTCGATGATGTTACATGACAACATGACACTTGTATTTTCGAAACCTTTGATATTATAGTCCAAAGAAAATAAATTCAAAGGTAAATTATTATTATTAATTTAACGTTTGATATTTCATCATACAATAATACTTATTTATTTTTTCTTTCATTTGCTATTTTTAATTGCCAAACAAGAAATACAAAAAAACCGTCATACGAAAATAAGAAATGAAAAAAAAAAAATCACCGCGTTTTCTAATTAAAGCCTGGTTCCTGAATTTAAAATAAATCTGACGTTTATATTTTTTTTTTTCATGAACTTATTTTAACTCATGTGTAAAGAGTTTTGACTTTTATTGTCTTTTTTTTTTTCTTGAATATTTTAAATTTATTTTTTCCATATTAATCGTATATACTTAACATGTATTTTTTATTTTTCTTTCTGTTATCGTGTTGAGATGTGTAGTCAGACGAAAAAAAAAGAAAAAAAAAATTGTAATAACAGTTTAGCTCTCTTTTGATGTTTTAAAAAATAAAAAAATTATAAAACATATTTTTATTTTACAATTTTTATTTCCATTTGTTTCAATCTATTATGCTTATTTAAACATTTTCAGTTGAACAAACCGGTGCATAAAAAATAAAAAAGAATAGAATCTTATTATACCGACTCACCAAGTTTATTAGTAGAATTTGGAATTCAAAAGCTGAATTAAAAGCTTTTTGGCTTGAATGCAACAAAATATATTATTTTGGCAAATACAACAGTTATTTAAGTTTATATTTGTATTATTTATTTTTTAAATTTAAATACTCATTTTATAACTATAATGATTTGACTATTTATCAAAAAATATATTTGCAATTTTTATTTTTTCAAATAAAAATATATAGACAATATATTCATTGTCTGATGAAAGCGATTATATCATCAGTAGAATACCATATATATATGACGGTTAAAACTTAAAAGTGTGGTTTTATAATATGCGAGGGTGAATTAAACTTTGTACAAGTTGAATTCAGGAAAACACTCTAATTTCTCTTTCGTCCTTTTACTGGATTACTACGTTAATTTTCTTGCGTATAGTATTAAGAGATAGAAACTGTGGTATAAATGAAGGAATATAGGCGCGATCAAGGAGACCTAAGAAACTATAAAAGAGAATTAAAGAGAGAGAAAATGAGAAAAACGATGACAACCACGAGTACATAGTCAAAAGTTAGATGGAAAATTCATTTAACTTTAAGCTAATCGCAAATACTTGGTTGAAATGAGCGAACGAGAGAACAGTTACAAACACAATTACACATTATCCATCTACACTTTATATAATCATAACAAATAATAATCATTCTAAAAGATATCTCGATATTCTCGTAATAATCAAAACCATCACACACGATATGTTGGCATTTAAAATAATTTTCTTTCTACTATTTTCAATGATACTATATCTAAACCAGAAATTCAAAACCTCTTGATTATTTTATTTTATTTTCAGGAAATTCTCTTATATATAAACGTAGCTAAATTTTGAATATTTTTTTTATTCTTCAACTTGATATACTTCAGAAACAAGACCTCTACTTTTAACGTCCTTAAAATCCTTAAAATAGTCCCCACTTGTAAAAGCTTATTTTTTTTTTCACGTAGCTCGACCTATTGTTTAAAAAGCACGTTTGTGGCGGGTCACATAATTTTTTTTTTCGAAAAAAGATAAGAGCTTTCATTTCTTTGAGTGTATAAAAATAAATATTAAAAATATCAAAAAAAAAAAATTTTTTTCTCAATATAAAAACTTCAAAACTTTCAAGAATGTATTGTTTTTTTTCCCCCGAGTGAATAATTATTAACAAAAAAATGGTTAATCCATATTGAGATTAAAAAAAAAAAATTTCAAGTTAACCATAATTCTATTAACGTATTTCTTTTGAAAAGAATAAAAAAAAATATTTAAAAATGGTAAAAATTACAATATATACGTTAAGGGTGAAAAAAAAAAAAGGAAAATAATAATAAATCAATAAATAAATAAAAATAAATAAAGGGAAATGAAATAAAAATAGGTAGGGACCGACACATCAATACATTTATCGAAACAAAAAAGGGGACGCGATGGTGCTTTGATTGGCACGTGGATCGTTTGGTATTTTTAAGAGCACATCCAACTGTTATATCAGTATATCGCGACTATCCGTATATTATTCCCATTGGAACCTCCTAGTAGTAATGTTACAAAGCCGTAAAATAAAACTCGACCAAAAAAAAAAGGGAGTGGTGAACGCATCGATGCTTAAAAGCATCATAACGTACAATGGTAAACTGAAGAAAAAAAAAAAAAAATTAGAAAATATATATATATTTTTCTGCTTTTACGGTTAAATTTTCTTTCATAGCTGTTTTCATTACATTTACCTCACAACATTATGATACGCTCTGATAAACTATAATATTTTTATAAACACTTTTGTTACTCCCATAAAACCATTTGCCATAAAAATTGTATGCTATGCACAACGAGAAACTATTAGTTATTTAATTAATTAACTAATTAAATTACTTCATAAAAAATATATAAATAAATTTGCCAAACATTTCAAGTACAGGTCAACCCTAAATATATATTAATTTAATTTACGTATTAATATTTTTCAAATTAAAACTGTTAGCTAGCTGGCTGGTCCAAGTTATTTTAATATTTTCTTAATTTAACGAGCATATTTTATTTTATTAAAGTTATTTTATTATTATAATGTCCTTGGTTTCTTTATGATTTTATTATGCAGATAAAATTATTTATATTTTAATGTTTGACCATAGAACCGACGAAAGAGTGTGTGTATATGCTATCCGGAAAATTAAACTATGGTGCATCCACTCATATAGTACCGCTTTTCATTTCCCTATATTTACTTTTCATCTAGTACTCATGGTTGAAGAGTTTCAAGTTATGCACACCCGAGGAAATATTACAGATTACAAACCACTGGTGGCAGTACACTGTATCCACGCTTTATTATCTCAGAGTTGTTGAATTTTTTTTTATAACGTGATGCGAGTAAAAACAGTCTCAGTAGTTTTCATACTATAACATAAAGTACCCCCAAGCATTTTCATATTTATTATCACCGTGTCGTCATATTTATACCGATTGATAGTTCAAGTTAACTCAACAGAAGAATCAACTGTAAATTGATTTGATTTTTATTTGTTTTTTATGTTAACATATCTATCTTTTTCTATTTACAATTATCTAATTTAATGTTTATAAATTCTACCATGAATTGGCATTTTAATGATTTTAAAATATTGAAAAAAAATAAATATGGTAAAGTCCTCGAAATAAATGACTGGTTTTGATGCAATTAAACAAATAAAAAATAAAAAGTTGCAATGATTGTAAATACCAATATAATAAAACAAGTCATTAACGATTAAAATTAATGACAATAACTAAATATCTGTAGATTAATTTCATTGATATTTTTAAAAGATGTAATAAAAAATAATTTATCATTATTTAAAAGTTTATATTATATTCATTCTCTTTGTCGATTTATCATTTCTTGTAGTAAAGTTTTGCGGTATGAAATGAGATAACAAATTTTACTAGAAGACTATATAATACAACAAAAGTTTTATGATGTACAAACTATGACATGACCTTGTCTAAAAAAATATATAAATAACGACCTTGTACTAAATTTTCTTGAGAACAAAATTTTGTTGATGTAAGAACTATATAATTTTCTGCAATGAATGTCATGGCCTCAGGTGTATCATGACATATGTACATGTTATTAAAACTTTTAATGAATCAAATGCGTATTTCAATTTGCAATATAAAAAACAAAATGTATACGATATTGAATTATCTCTTTTCTTTTCTTTATGAATACTTGAAAATAATTTTTCAACAATAAATTATCAATAATAAAAAAATTAAAAAAATAAATAAATCAAAGAGTTTACGGTAATATTTTTCAAAGTACTTATAACTGTATAAATAAATTTTTGTTTTTAAATTCATTCAATGACGTGGAGTTGATAGAGAAAAAGAAAAAAAAAGTCTATCAAGTTAGTAATGAAATTCGTGAGTTAATTAATCTTGTGAATAATTTAAAATTGAAAGCACTTTGTGGTTTACATACATTGAACAATTGTTGGATGTGTTAAATTTTATACTAGTTTTTTTTTTTCAAACAATCTTAACCGAACTCGATCTACCATTTATCTTGGCCATAGACATTGCATACTCCCAATGGAACAGTTTCAACTTAACATCGTACATTATCCCTTGCAACACTTCTCTTTATTCATGACCTCGAATTTAAGGTCTTGAATTTAACAAGTACATACTCGGTGGGAAAAATTATATTGTATTTTTATAATTAAATTAAATAGTATATTACTGTTGATATTATATTTTTGTATAATCAACCGAGGGAACGAAAAGGATGCTTTAAAAGCATTAAATTAAAAAATAATTATTTGCTTTAACGTAGCTAATCATAAGGGTTGTTTTTATGTTGATAAACCAACAACGAAATAATATAAATAAATTGTTTGATTGACCTTACCTTGTATACAGCTAGAACTCTCAGCAAAGCCAACAATTTATGGCAATTATTAGCATGAACAAGATGGACCTGAAGAATACAACAAATGAATTAATTTAACGAATTTAAACAATCAATGAGCTAAAATCAACAATAAAAATAATTAATATAATTAATTGATAATGAATTATTGTTAAATGAATAATCAGTATGAGATTAGCATGATGATTTACTTGGTGATTTTATATTAATAGTTGAAAATAATACTCACTCTATTGCAGTGTGTTGACTTGGTACGCATGATTGATCAGTGACCCATGCTGATGTTAGTCTCTCTTGCTCTTGTTGTCTTTCTCT